>APFE030935409.1:75140-90919 GCA_000404065.3 Pinus taeda
TATAACCATGAACAACGTATAGAGATGAACAATGTATCTGGTTTCCTTGAACTGCATATAGAGATTCATCATTTGCCAGTGGATATATGTCTTCTTGACCTGTGTTGGATTAGGGCATCATTTTGCAGCTAGGGCTCCTGCTAGGCTAGCGTATTCTTTTGTTCTCTCCTTCTCCAAAAACCCAAGACATGGAGAGGAGATCACCTCAAGAATACATGTGTGAAATGACTTCAAGTCCTCATCAATTTATACTAAAACATGGATGATGAATAGACACATCTATAGGGCATCTAAGCCTACTCAATTTGTTGGTCAGCTTGATAATAATTCCATAATCAAAATAAATTCATATCTCTCTAAATACTTATCAGAATCAGATTATCTTTAGATCAATCCTACACCTCTCGATGAGAGCGATCCAATAAAAATATTAGCTACCATAAATAAGGTGACCCACAAGGACCTCTCCAACTTCCAAAGCTTATTTATTCTCAAGTCTTTATGATTAACCAATGCAGAATTAAATATGTGCTTGAAAATAAGGTGTATGCTTATGTCTATTTTAGAACTGTTTATGTGCTTTTAATATTCTATTGTTATACTAATACAACATACGTATAACAGTAAACAATGCAGCAATAAAAAAAACACACATAAGACATTTATTTAATTAGGAGTTCACCTAAAACTCTTGGGCTACGTCTCTGTGAGCTCTAATCAACTCAACTAGGCTCTCTCAGAATATGGTCTAAGTTCTTTTTATGAGTTCTCGGCTCAACTCCACTGTTTTATAGAGAAATAATGGGTTTAGACATCATTTTATCCCTAGCTCTAAAGCTTTCGGCTTTCTGGCTCTAGCTCCAACTCTGGCTCTCACTCTGGCTCTCGGATCTGGATTTGGCTCTGACTCTGGCTTTGGCTCGTGGCTCTGGCTCTTGGCATTGGCTCTGGCTCTGGTTCTTCAACTCTGGCTTATATGGCTCTCGCTTTGGCTTTCTACAACCTTCAGCTCTCTAGATTTTCACTTGATCTCCAAGTGACCCCAAAGGCTCCCAAATAGCAATAAAACAAACACGCATAAGACAAAAATTTAATTAGGAGTTCACCCAAAACTCTCGGGCTACTTCTCTTTGAGCTCTAGTCAACACAACTAAGCTCTCTAGAATTATGGTCTAAGCTCTTTTTACAAGATCTTGGTTCAACTCCACTATTTTAGAAAGAAACAATGGGTTTAGAGATCATTTTATCCCTCGCTCTGAAGCTCTCAGCTTTCTAGCTCTAGCTCTCACTCTGGCTCTCAATCTAGCTCTCAGCTCTAGCTCTGGTTCTGACTCTAGCTCTAGCTCTTGGCTCTAGCTCTTGACTCTAGCTCTAGCTCCGGCTCTAGCTCTAGCTCTTCAACTCTGGCTTCTTTGGCTCTGGCTTTAGCTTTCTGCAACCTTCAGCTCTCTGGCTTTTCACTTGATCTCCAAGTGGCCCCAAAGGCTCCCTCGGCTACTCTGTGCAGTAGCTTTTCCCTCTCTCTGCTCTCTCCGCTCTGCAACTGCTTTTAGTATTATGATTTTCCTCAATTGAGCTCTCTGGGATCCTTTGAGTCATTTTCCTGGCTTTTTGGCTTCCCCAGTCATTTCCCTGCATTCGAACATTCCCTTATGGCTCTGTGGCTTCTCTGTGTTGTCTATTCTACTGGCCATCTAGCTTTACAGCTCTGTGGATTTCAAATGCATCATGATCAGCCAAAAATGCCCACTTGTAGCGTGGAATGATGATTAGGAGCTGTTACAAGGATTCGGGGCCATTTTCCAGGCAATAAGCCGAAAATAGAGAAAATTCCCTTACAAAAAGATTTATGGCAAAATACACTATCAGGCACGATTTTCGAACGTGAAATTCCATTCAATCACCCCTAAATCCCTATTGGGTCTACCATTAGGCATCATATCGCATCACATTAGTGTATTTGGAAAAATCCCAAATGCACGGGAAAACCTTCAAAAACCCGACAACATCTTTTTTATCGGATTTGAAAACTTATCGCATGCGCCTTATAATCATTTTGGGTTTACCTTTGGCTACAGTCACAATCTCCATCATTGATCTGTGGAATCTTTGATCCAACGGTCCATATATGATCTCGAGTGGCTTAGTTATACGGAGGTTACCTGCTCGAAAACGTGGTTTTCCTCTCTCCTCCGCTAGCCACGCGTCGTTCACTGTATGGGATTGGGCGGAGCCAACCTAAAACGCCTTTCCTCCTAAAGCCCTCCCAAAATTCCACCTACAGAACTCAAATTTCATTAATCATGCCTTTATTTCCCCTTCCGGTCCATTTTTATCACTTTCGGGCATTTTCCTTTATATTCTGGTTATATAGCGGAAATGCATAAATACATAAGAAAATCCTTTTTTCGGATTTCAAATTTTATAAACTGTGATTCTGAAATCTGTCGGGTCCGCCTTTTTTATCGGAATCGAGGGACGCCGATCGATGATTGTTGATACTGGTAATCAAAATGTTGCTCTACCTGAGGTTCTGTGCATTGTCGATGGCAATTCATCGATCCAATCATTGGCGATCGGTGGATCGCATGATCGCAATCGCTAGATCCAAGGCCCCGATATCGCAATTGGGCCTGTCTCCAACCAAATTGATTGGATAGGCGGATCGGATTTTCTCCCACCTCCACTTAAGTCTACCTCATTGACTCTTCTTTGATGCGATTTCCCTTTATAAGGGGTTTTTGCAATTTTTAGGGGATTTTGCCTCTTTTCCTAAGGAACAAAGGGCATCTTCTTTCTCCGATAACTTCTACATCCTAAATCCATTTTAGCCCATTCAACTTGCAGTAGATTCATAATGAAAAGATCTCTGCCATGGGGCTATTTCCAGGAACTTCCTTGGATTTTCATTTTTCCTCTGTGAGGAACACTTAGACCTAGGAGTCTATCCAAAATCCATTTTGGATCATTTTCTCCATAAGCCTGCGTCCATTTGGCTAGATGTGCGTGCGGATCATTCTTCCCATCGTACTTATCTGTCAGTCGCATCTTAGGCTTCACAAATCATGTTCTCATCATATTCCTACATTCACAACAATCATCAAAGCTTCCCTTTTGCATACCCCACCATCTTGTGGGCGTAGCGCAGGACTAGAAGTGTTGCGTTTCTAGTACCACCCTTTCAAATGCATCCAAAAAGATATATATACCTCATTTAGACCATCATAAGTAGGCAAGTTTCTTACCTCTTATGACACACATCGCAACCACTGGGTCATCATGTTGCAATTCAACGTAGTTACTTCATGTCATCAATTATGCCAGTGTTCTATTTTTTCATCAGAGCCTGAAGTGCAAGAACTCTTGTGATCCCACGTGATCCGTCAATTTGTGGTGGGATTCAGCCAATCTTGGTCTCCTGTTTTTATCTCATAGATACAGTCTAGATCATCATCACTCTAATAATCATGGATAGGTTCAGTATAGCGTGATCCTTCAGCAAGATCGAGGGGTATTATTATGCACAATGATTTCTTCTCAAACATCATCTTTCAATTCTTCAGATTGATTATCCTGTTCATATTAGTAGCCTAGCTAATTCCCAATAGCGCAGGGTAGGGATTTTTCTCATCCACTATCTCTATTACTTCAAAATCAGCTAGTGTGCTTGCTCCCTCAATATCCACAGTCACCCCCTGTAGCTGCCCCATCGGGATGATTTTCTGCTAATTTTCCATCCTTAGCTAAATCAAAGACCATTGCAACATAGGTCTCCCCATTCGCTCCCAAGTCTATCTTGGTAGGACACTTGCATCTAACCCTAGGTCTAAAATGACCTGATCCATTTCATACTCTCCTATTTGTGCAGTCAGTCTCATCTCCTATCCCATCCTTATTTTATGCTTGTTGATATTTCGTACTACACGTGTCTCACCTGGAGCGGTTCCAACTCATCTATCGATGAGTTCTTATAACCCTTTCATAGCCTTACTATTGCACAGTAAATTCATACAGGATTCTAGGAAAGTTGTGAGCATAGAGGGGTCCATCTTAGGCTTAGGCTTATGCTTGC
This sequence comes from Pinus taeda, assembly GCA_000404065.3. Taxonomy (NCBI): domain Eukaryota; kingdom Viridiplantae; phylum Streptophyta; class Pinopsida; order Pinales; family Pinaceae; genus Pinus; species Pinus taeda. The sequence goes on from APFE030935409.1 coordinate 79,213, forward strand.
TTCCTAAGGTGGAGCCTTAGTGAAGATTTTTTTAGCTTCCATGAAGGTTTCACAAGTGTGCTCCAAATTGAACTCAGCCTCTTTCACTGGGGCTTTGCAAACCCATGTACTGTCTTCTGGTTGTTTCCCTTTGTCATCTCCTATCACGATTCCACTTTTGAGCACTATATTTACATTTGGATCTTCCTCGCATGACTCAAACCTCATCATCTACAAGTTTTGAATCGGTGGAGGTGGTAGCACCCCTTTGTCACATATCCTAGCTATCAGCATTGGGCAGTCTTTTGTTTCATGATCAAATAGCATGTAAAACTTGCACAACGGATGCGTTGTATTAGTGCAATCGTGGCCATAGTATCCTGGTACTCCGCAATTGTAGAAAATAAACTGTCCTCGACCTTTACCAGGTCCTCCTCCACCTCGGCCTCATCCGCGCCCCTGGTATCCTATCTGCACCATCCCTGCATTCTGGTCAAGGGGCCATGTTTCAGCCTGAACCCTATAGGTGGGAGTTTTATCCATCCTCAATTCATAGCTCCTGTAAGTATGCTCATCATGTCCTATTGACCTACAAAAGTTGCAGAACAACTGTTGCAGTGCTTGTACATAATCCTATAGTAATTGATAGTTTTCCATGGCATGTTTTTCGACTACCTGATAGATAACACACCATAATGCAGGCCAATGCTAGGTCTTGCTTGAGTTTTTGGCCTTAAAGGCATCAGTCCTCATCCTACAAGGTAATTTGCAAAGACCAGGCAATGGTATTTGTCATGACCCTAACTCTTGCATTTCAAGCACCATACCTCCTCGCGTACCTCTTGTTGAACTGTCCTGTCCTGCTTCAGACTTTGCATCTCAAGGCACAAATTCTTCAGTTGTGCATGGATCTACTGAACTCCTAGATTAGGATCTTGCATCAAAGTCTCATGCAGTCTCATAGAAATCTCCAAGGCCTCTGCCTGAGTCGTTATCTTCTACTACGACAACGCACTCCTTAAGTGTGGTAGTAGCGAAGCCACAAACCATTCATGATGTTGTCCATCTGTCAAATTCATGTTGGTTGCACGGATTGTACACTTCAGCCTCTAATCCTACTCCCAAGGTGTCTCACCTAGTTGCATCGCGATATCTTTGAATCCCACAATTGACTGTGCCTTAGATTTAGGCCTGCTAGATTCCCTATTTACTGTTTCCTAGATGTCTGCTACTCCAACATTCAGGTTATCGTTAGAGTAATTAATATACCAGGTTAGCGCGGGACCTTGTAGAGTACTAACCAGTTTCGCCTTATTTATATGATCATTTGTAACACCCTGAGCTTCCCATACACCCCTCACAATGAACCAGAATTGGTCCGGGTCCTCATTTCTCAAGCCTTTGAACAAAGGCAACTTCACTGTGTTTTCCATACTAAACTACGGTGGAGGTGGAGGTGGTATGGGCGAAGTTGGAGGCAATGGTGGTGAAGTCGGAGGTGGTGTCGGTGGAGGTGGTATTTGCGGGAATCCTTGTGTTATTAACTGGATATCACTTCGCGGAGAAACTGCCGCTATCCATTCTTCGTCTCTTCGCGGAGGTGAAATCAACGGGCTATACTCCGAACCCTTATTTCCTTAATTCCTATAAGTTTTTATGCTTTGCGTAGTCCTGAATATCAAGGTGGTTCCATAACCCGTTTTTTGCACAACCTCATTTTAATCCAAGTATTCAAAGATTTTAGGTAATTACCATGTGGTCCTTTGAAAAAGCATTTTTCCACCTCGCTATAGCTTACTGAGGTGTTGATCGCAAATTCAGTCACAAATCCTCCTATGATGCGATCAAGCCAATTATCAACAGCGTGGGTGATCTTATCCTCCGATGCTTCCAACCTTTGCACTAGCTCTGGGGTCCACACAATAGGACTGTCAAGTTTCCACCTTCCTTGGCTATCTGCTAGCTTCGCGATCCACTCGTATAGCTCAATAGGGAAAGAGAAGAAAAAGATTTCATGGATCTCTGTATACAGGTATTGATCCAACCATTGTTCTTTTGACAGTTGCGGGTTTTTCTTCTCCTATGTCGTGAATTCGTGGATCTTTCTATCCAACCAGTCTCCATTCTTCTTCTTAGTTGAATTCCAGTGATATGACATCACACATCTCTTATGCAGATTCTGGTCTTGGAAACAGAACCATTTATTGGCTTGAGGGGCCCTCACCCACATTCATCGTTATTTAGCCAAAAAAATCCCTACACTACTAGTCCTTTTAGCATCAACTCGCAGAGTGCAGACCGAAGCCTTACCCGAAGCGATATGGGGGGATGCTGGAACCAAATTTCCGCACCCTTGAGATGGTTGTGATGTTGTTTGATCTCTTCTATCTCTGCCTTCACGCAGGTGATATCTTTGTACAGATTGTAAGACAAACCCTCTATTCCAGCTTTCAATAACTCCACAAAAGTATACAATTGCCCTTTGCGTAGCTCTAACCTGTAGCTTAGGTACTTTCATGCTACTATAGGAGCGTTCCATGCAAATTCCCCAATTATCCTAAGTGATTTTCTTATCTTGTCAAATACTTAAAGTTATCACCGTGTAGGAAGATATTCATGATTATGTTCAATTCTTCAGTGTAATTTCATTCATTCATGCATCATATAATCATAATAAAGGAAATTCATACACACAATATCCAAACCTGTCAACAAAAAAAATACATAGAAATTGCATAGTAACTCCTTTTATTAATATCTTTCAAGTATTATAGACTTTGTTCACCCTGTGCACACAGATGAAGGGGTCTGCGGACTCCGCTGCAGGACTTCTACCCTAGGTATCTGCGCACTCAGCTACAGAGCCTTTACCTACACTACAACCAAAGACTTTAGACTTCTTTCTCTAAATCTATGACTCTCTTCCTTATGTTATCCTAATAGCTACTTAGAGCTTAGACTAGTCTTTGTGACACATAATACCTTTGCACTCTGTGACCACAAATTGCAGAGACTTTACAATAATATTACAAAAGCTTGACTAAAACATGGGCTTTTAGCCCCAAAAATGCCCTTGGGGGATCCTTCTCCCAACACTTGTTCGAACAACTGAGTGAAGTCTTTGGCTGCAGCTTCTAAGGTATCCATCTCTCCCTTAATAGCATCCTAGCACTGCTCTCTTACTTTTGGAGGAGTGGTTGGATGCATATTGAGTTGGAGCTTAGAGATCTACAGATGGAACTCAAATCTAACTTTGCTAATTTCCTTTTCCAAATCCTTGACTATGGCTACTAGCTTCTAGATCTTCTCCACAAGGGTCCTTTCCACTAGAATCTGAAGCTCGTGAAGCTTACTATAGGCTTATGCTATTGTTGCTTCCAGCTATTAACTGCACGCCATCAATTCCTCCTTTTCCTTGAGGGCATGTGCCTTTGCTTCGAACATTTGTTGATTATTGGTTTTGACCTCGTTGATGATTAATAGTATGCATTGTTCCCCAAATCTAAGCTCATCTGACACCCCTTGATGTAGCTCTTGTAGTGTTTGAATAGGAAGCGCCACTAGATTCACACTCAAATCCTTCATATGCAATAGGTGCACCCTACATCGACTCACATAAACCCCTCTAGGAGCTGCACTATGTGGAGGTTCGCAGTGTGTTCTACTGGTAAGTTTGACCCATTCACTTGTTTCAGGCTCACTTGCTTCAGGATCACCTTTCCCACGCTTGCTTGAATAATACATGTTTGGACCTGAAATTCCCACAGGCCCTGCTCCACCTTACCCAGTGTTTGTTGGTACTATTCTTCAATGTGTCCCCAACAATTCTCTATTGCATCTTAGACCACATCGCCAATCTCATCTAGGCCCCCCTTTGTGAGGACAAAAGGCATTGTGCTCACTGATTTGTCTGACTTCTGTTTCTTGCATGACCCTATAGAACTCCTATTTTGCCTCTTCTTAACGATGAAGGGGGACTCCAAGCCTATGCCCCCTTGCTCTTTTCCCACTATCTCTTCCTCCACATTTGTGCATTCTATGTCTCACTCATCGAGGTCAACGGTGGCCTGTGACATAGTGGGAGTCTCCTCCTTGGTCACATCGGTCTCTTTTACAGAGACATGTTCTTTGGTTTCTTCTTGCTTCCTTGCAACAACTTCTTTCATCTATGCGACCTTTTCTTTTGCCGTGACTTTCTCTTTTGTAGAAGCCTTCTGTGCTTCCTTCTTATTTTATGATATTTTCGTTGTTGTGGTCTGCACTGCTTCACCTTCAACAACCTTACTATTTCCCGTGCCGACATGAAAGGGGGTCATACAGTCACTCGACCATTTGCCGACGACTCCCAAAATATCATCCTTGGCGACTATGTATGGTAGCTTGTGCCATGTGTGTGTCGCATCTTTGTTCACGTGGATGTACAAGTTATGGACATCTGCCTTGAAATCTGTGGCATTGAGGTACTATGTGTGCAAATATGGTGATAACCTCGGCTAGTGGTTAATAACCATCCTCAGCTTTGAATCAAATAAGACCCAAAACATATTTGTCTCCATAATGTGTTTGGGGTCTTTTTTGGCCCACAACGAAGCGAACTTCATGATCTTAGTGTTGGAAATACTGAGAGGGGGGTGAATCAATATTTCTTTTTACGACTATTGTTTTACCAATTAAAACATATATATTCAGAACACAAGATGAACAATAAGAATAAATGCTTTTATTAATATAAACTGTGCAGTAAAATAGATACAATAGATAGATGGTTACAATTAGTTACCAAGCTCCAACTTGGAATTTAGTGAGTCTCCAACCTCCATAGCACCAACTCTATTTCGCCAAGACACCAATCTTTGACTTAGGAGCACAAACTCCCAAGGACTTCAATCCTTCCTACTTCTGAGGCATCAACACCAAGGACTCCAATCCTTCTCACTTCTGAGGCACCAGCCCCAAGGACTCCTATCCTTCTTGCTTTTAAGGCACCAACCCCAAGGACTCCTATCCTTCTTGTCTTTGAGGCACCAACCCCAAGGGCTCCTATCCTTCTTGCTTCTGAGGCAGAAGCCTCAAGGGTTCTAATTCAATCTTGTCAAGGAACTTTTGATAATAATGTTCTATTCTCAAAACTCTTCTCTGCTGAGTTCTATCTGGTTATAGTTTCTTTGTATTCTCCAAGCTACAACATCAATGACAACTAGTCTTCTCTTGAAGGAGTCTTTACAAATCTTCCTACCATTCACACAGAGTCTCTAATTTCTGACCTCTGAGCATATCTCCACACTGCTTTAGTGAGTCCACTACAACTGCACTAAAACTTTGCATAAGAAACTGCTTTCAGTTCAAGCATATGTTCTAATGTCATGGTGATGTTTTAGCAAGACTGCTTCTCTACTAGCAACTTCTACCCTTTGAATTCCTCCTATCTTGTTGGTCGTTCGGCCCTCTTTTTGTTCTGCTGGACCCTCTTTCTATTCTGCTATTTTCTTCAGCTTTTTCAACAGTGTTCAATAGCTGCAACAACCTTCACCAGTGTTCACCAGCAACTTCATACAACACTTAACCATCTCTGCTGCTTCTGCTACCTCACACTCTGGTTCTTCACCACACTAACAATACCAACAATTCTCTGTTTTTACTATTTTATACATTCCCATGCCTTTGTCCATTTGTTTCCGCTTACACCGCCTCTTAGACTTACTCAATGCTCGTTGTCATTTCCTCTATGCTCGCTTGCTTCTTTAGCTTCCCATCTTTCGGTTTCCTTTGTATATTCATGCTCACAGGACACGTTGAATGTGTTTGAATTTCTATGGGGAATGTAGTTTGCAATTCTTGTTATACCATATAATAGATAGACTACATTCTATATGAACTTTTCAAAGTAATTCATAAAAAACTCCAACAATATCTCTTTGTACAATGATTGCATGCACTCTCGAGAGAGACTTAAACTTCATTATCATTTATTCAATGTTTTTGTCATGACTATCTGGGGCGCACTTTGGGGAGAGACTAAAATTCAATTGTAATTGAATTGATGTTTGCAATTCTTGCTTAGAATTGTAAAAAACTTATATTCTATATGCACTTTTCAAAATAATACCCCCCTGTAATTGTGGCACACATTGCTTAGAGAGTACTCTGCTCAATGTTTGTAATCATTTTTTTTGCAATTCATATCTTCACTTTTTGAAACAACTTATGAAACATAATTTGCAGCCATGTCATAGAAGTTGTTGGCCATGTCATAAGCCATAGGATTATAGATTGCATATTCATAATATTGCATATAATAAAAGAGATATGTAAGTACCTTGGAAACTACAGTAAATTGGGAATTGTAGATATGGTGTTTCCAATTCAACATGATTTCTAGAGTTGGTCATTATTTCTAGTCCAATCCATTCCAAACTTGTGAAATTGAACTGTGCAATTCTATCCCTCATGAGCCATCAATGACGTTTCTTCTTTGTCTGTAATGTGACATATTGGTTTTTCTATTATCATTCTTGACCTGATATAATAGATAATTTTTGGAAATTTCCACCAAAAGCATCAGGGCCAAAATCTCCATCAACAAAACTTGCACTAGAAATGGATGTCAAGGAAGAGGTAAAACAGGAAACATTGGAGAAAAATGGAGTAATTTTCCTTCCCCCTTACCAAACATACAGAGTCAATATCCTTCACAATGGAAACCGAGTTGTTATTATTCCTGGAGAAGAGGAGATTGGAACTATTTTTGCAATCGTGAAGGACACAGAATATGCGACAAAGCCGAAATTTATAGAGAATTTATGGCATGATTGGAAGAATTTTCTTGGGACTAACCATGTCATTCAAAAGCTTGAGCTTTGTGATTTTACCCTAATTTATGAATGACATATTGGAGGAAAAGATAACAAGGAACAAATGAGCACAGAGGAAAAGAAGTTGTGAAAGAAAACAAGCAACAACATGATGAGAAGTAAATGTGGGCAATTGTTGACAGAGTGGAAGAGAAGGTTGGGAACTTCAGCGTTGAGACACAAGGGATCTTTCATGGCTATGGGGAGAATTCCAAAATGGGTAAATTGAAGAAGAGAACTTATCCAAAAGATATTAGAATTAGTATAGGGAAAGATTTTTCCATCCAAAAGTGTGTAATGCTAGCCAAAGGTTGAATGAGATCATACATGATAGGTGATGAGTCTCATCATTTAGTAATTATATGGGCCTTAATTGACCCTAATTCATCTCCTGGCTTATTCAAACAAACTATTCTCACAAATTATTGCATACTTTTGACAATATTTTTCTTATGCGATGAGTTAGAGTTGGATATTTTGCTTTGTGGTATAAGGTGCATGTAAGGAAGGAATAAAGGATAAAATCAAGGGAAATACAGGGATAAAAGATAAAAGCAAGGAACTATGGTAAAGGCCTTGGTAAAATCTCAAATGGGACAAGGGAGAGGAATTACTGGAGGTAAATCCTCCTCATTTACTTCCCCTCCATTCGAATATCCCTCCAACAGTTGCAAGTACAAATAGCCACCCTACTAGAAGGCAACCAAACAAGTGAAAGTGAAAACAACCAAATCAGCAGTACTAGAAGGTAGCCAAGCAAGTGAAAACAAGCCAAATCATGAATGCTAGAAGGTAGCCAAGCAAGTGAAAGTATGATTTTATCTCTAGTAGGGAGGCAAGCCTCCCTACTAGAGGCCAACCGAGCTAGTGAAAGTGACAGAAAGCAATTTATTTTGAGTTGGGAGCCAAAATACCCTAATTTCAAGGAAGTTGTTAGAGACTTCAGATGTATAAGTAGAGAGGCTTAGGAACTCAGTTTTTTAGTTAGTTAGGAAGGATTCAGACTTCTATTGTAAAAATATGTTTTATTTCTTAGCTGCAAATACTTCTGACAATTTTCTCTATAATCCATGGTTTTTATAATACGAATGACATCTGTTTAAGCCAGCTTTGACTTAACTTTGAGGGCTAAAGCTCTTGGGTTAGGGCCCGACCCAAGTAGCCACAACTCCTCTTTATTGTACATGTATGCTAGCATAGAGTTCTATTCTATCTATTTGCTTAAGTAGTTTCAGGGTTTTATGTTCATTTGCTTAAGTATTTTTCTCGTGTTGATTCAATTGTTTAAGTAGCTTTCTGGTTCTATTCATTTGTTTGAATAACTTCCTGTTTCTGTTCATTTTCATCACTAGTTGCATTGGATTTAAGTTACTTCCGTTTGTGTTTTTTTTAATTCACATGTTAGTTAGAGGAAAAAGATCACTATCAGGTTGTGCGTAGGTGTCTTGGCCTCATCTCCTCCCTCTGGGACTATGAGTTGATGAAGGAACTCTTCAATAGCCCTAAAAACACGAGTCTTTAGTTCTCGCATGGGCTATAGAGTTCGTTGTTTAATACAATTAGTTGTTCACTTGCACTGGTTTTCTTTGTAATTTTCATTTGAAACCACCTCTAGCACATTCCTCCTACATTGCTTCCTCATTGTCTGATCGCAAACAAACCTTCGGAATCACTGTCTGATTCACTATTTTCTCCAACTGCTGCCTCGCATGGAGGCCATAACTTGCATTATGAACTATAAGTTCCCATTGTCGATCTGCCTTGCCTGATCCAATGGTTGTCGCTTCAGCCAATCACTTTAGGTTCTTTAAGTCCCCACTGTTGATCTCCCTTACCTGATCTGATAGTTGTCACTTCACCTGATCGCAAACTAGCTTGGCCAATCTCCACTGTTGATCAACCCCACCTAATCCAATGGCTGTCATGCTATATCTCCTAGATTTCTGTCCAACCGTTACCCGCTCGAGAGAATGCAAGAAAAGTAGTTTCTTCGTGCTACATGCACCCAATAAGGCTAATTGTGTGAAATTTTAGAAAACAACTTACAACTTTGAGGGCATGCAAAATACAACTTACCGCCCTCTAAACTCACTCCACCATTTCCCCATGTTTCTTCTGCCCGCGACTTAATCTCCTCCATCCATCCCTTGACTTCACCCACGTGATAAGATCTTAACCATTCATCACTCCTGTTAGCCTCATCCGTCCATCTCTTGACTTCACCCGCACGATTAGATCTCAAACATTCATCTCCTATTAACCTCATTCAATCATCCACTCACCTAATTCCCCACGACACGATCTTCACCGTTCATCCTGTTAGTTAACCTTGTTCTCCCATCTATCTACGTAACCTCCTATGATCCAATCTTCGTTGTTCATTTTCCTTTCACCCGACTGATCCAACATTTCTTATGCGCTGTTTCTCCCTCACATCCAGCTTTCACTGGTTTCGACCTCTGATTGCCTTTTCTGCTTGAAACCAAATTTAGCCTAAGTTTCTGTGTTACACCTTAGTTTAGTTTTAATGCTTTTTACTTCTGCAACTTAGATAATTAGCATTAGGTTAGTGTTAATTTATCAATTCTACTTAGCATAGTTGTTTAACTGGTTAGTCGGGTTATGGTGTAAGTTTATCATTTCATATTGTTTTCTTCTTTACTGCAGTAGAGTAGCTCTCTCTTAGAATAAGGCTTGCTCTCCTTGCATCAAAGAATTAAGCCTCTTTTGATCCTCTAGAAGCTTGTCTTGGAACCCCTAGGGTCTCTTGCCAGACAAATAGTGACAACAAGCAAGACCTTCATCTCTACTTGTGCATATAGCACTGTCACCTCCATGTTTTTATGAACCTCGGGTCGATAAGTAAAGCTAGTAGCCCTGGGAGTTGCAGCATTATTGCAATACCTAAGCTCATCAGTTTTTGGCGCTGTTGTCGGGGAGGTGTCAGAGTAGAAGTGATTACTTATATTTTCTTTCATTTCTAGTCTCCCATTTTCTTCCATTGGTTTATTTATGCAAAATTAATCTAGTTTCTTTCTTTCTTTCAGTTGGCATTATCTGCTTTCCTTTCCATTCAAACATTTCATTCTGCAAGTAGTTTTCTTTCTGTCAATAGCTTTCATTCAAACATACAATTTCATTTCTGCAAAACAAAAAAGAAATATTTTCATTAGGCATATTTAGTTTCAAAAGTAGAAAATTGCATTGCATTATAATTTTCCATTCAATCATAAAAACAAAAACAAAAAATTCTCCAGAACCAACCCAACACCCCATTTGATCATGTCGTGAGGTAAGAGCCATATCACCATTCACTCTTGCAGGTAGAAGAAGATGACAAAGAAGAAGAATAAATGAATGGAGACGATGACAATGAGGAAGGTCCTCTTGGATTTACCATTCAAGATACTAATGGTAATGTGCACATGAAGAACATCCCTCCATCTTTTCTTCCAAAATTTCATGGTATAAGGTAAGAGGATCCAGAACCTTTCTCTTTGAATTTGAGATTGTTTGTAGACCTTATGGTTACTTATCAAAAACTCAAAAAATGAGATTGTTTCTAGGAACTCTGAAGGATAGAGCTCTTAGATGGTTCATGAATTTAGGGACCAATTCAATAAGATCATGAAATGAGATGTAAAAGATATTTCTAGACAACTATAAAGATCATGGTCTTAAAGAAGAAATCCTTAGAATGAATCAAAGAGAAGATGTGAGTCTAGAGGATCTAATAGAGAGGTTCATGTACAATATTAAGAGGGAAAAATTACATCATTTAGGATCTGACAGACTAAAAACCCTCTTACTTAGAAAAATTAGGGATGAATGGATTGATATCCTTAATATCATGAGTAAAGGTGATGTATACCAATTATCATTTGAGGAAATTTGTGAAACATGCAAACACATATCAAGAGGAAAAGCAAGAGTAGGTAAATCAACATCAAGATCAGTAAGTGTTATGAAGCCATCTCACAAAAAGATCGAAAAGATAGATCAACTCTCCATCTAGAGTATCCAATTTACTTAATATAATATTGCACAACAAAATCTTTGAGTCTGAGTTGTTTCAAGGACATAGGAAATATGAAGGAATCAATACCACCACTGCTCACACTCCGATCTGCTCAAACAACCCACGTTTGATCATTCACTGAGTATGATCCACCTGAAGATCGACCTGCACAACAATATAACCACATATCTGATCCATAGATCCACCGAACAGCCACATATCTGATCCATAGGTCCATCATCGACGGTCTCGCTACTTTCATGGATCTTGCAAATAACATGTAGAGGTGGACTTCTCGCAAAAATTTCAAACAATGAAGCGGTGCAAAAACAATGGCGTGCTGCCATGGACCTCACCGTCTCAAATGGAGCTATGAATCATTTATGATGGACAAACAAAAAAAAACATTCTCCCAACTCTTTATTGCCCTTAGTCCAGGAGGGGCCAAGCCTGTGAGGGCTAGCCCTACCAAGATAAACTTTGATATTTTCTATATTTCATTAATGAAATGTAATTACATATATACATGCACACACAATGTGTTGGTTGAGGAAATCTCTCAACCACACACCAAACTAGGAAATGGATCCTAACTACTAAGAACAGACTCCTTACTTAGTAAGAATCACAACTAGAGATAAGTAGGAATTAGATATTCCAACAAAATTATATAAAACAATATTATACAAAACAAATAATATTCATTTAATATAATTTTGCACAATATCCCATAATGTGCTCTTCTATTTTAAATGTAATAATAAGTTTGAAAAATAGATATTATGCAAAATCAGATTGATTGATATTATCGATCAATAAGATCTTAAAAAATAATTAAAATAATTTTACATAGTATACC
>APFE030935409.1:91950-130847 GCA_000404065.3 Pinus taeda
CTTTGAATATTTCTGACAAAGTTTGATTCTTCTTCCTCTTCTTTTGGGACGTGGCTTGCTTCATAATAATCTCCTTTACCTGATGCCTTGAAAGCAGCTTCTCTTCTATCTGATGGACCTCCCTTTCTAATTTCATAAGCAGTTAGAATTCCATGTAGCTGAGACATAGTAAGAATTCGTAGATTTTCTTTTTCTTCTATTGCAGATACTTTAGATTCAAACTTGGGGGACAATGTCTTAGAACCTTTTCAACCACAATACCCTCTTTTATTTCTTCACCCAAATTTTTCATACAATTAACAATTTCATCTACCCGAAGAAAATAGTTAGCCACACTTTCATCATTATACATCTTGAGAGTCTCATACTGAATCCTGAGAGTTTGAATTTTGGCACGCTTTACCTGTTCATCTCCTTCATAGCTTGTGACAATTTTGTCCCATATCTCTTTTGCGGATTTATAGTGCATTACCTTCATGATTTCCGATTGGGATATACATCCTAATAGGGTACTGACTGCTTTTGCATTTGTTTCATACTTCTTCTTCTCGTCTACATCTATAGCAGTAGTTGAAGGAAAAGCATATCCTGTCTCTACGATGTTCCAAACTTTTGTACCAAGAGATTGAAGATAGGTAGTAACTCTTACCTTCCAATAATTGAAGTTTGTTCCATCAAAAACCGGTGGCCTGATAGATGCTTCCCTCTCATAGTTGCTCATGATGAAAGATCTTCCTTCGAGCGATCAAGCTTCTTTAGAAGGACCTGCTCTGATACCAATTGTTGGAAATAATACTGAGAGGGGGGGTGAATCAGTATTATCTAATACTTTTAATAAATCTTCCTTATTTGTTCTTTGAATTAGTTTTGCATGTTAGTACCATAAAATAGTGAGCATGAACAAAGAAAACAGATAGTCACACCAAAGAATACAAGATGTAAGGTGGAAACCCAATGTGGGTGAAAACCACCTGCTGCAATATGTCTCTATCTTCTTTCAAATCAGAAACTCCTTTTACAATGGTTTTGTACTGGTGTAGTCCCTTACTAGTACGCAGGCTGCAACCTGCAGAGAGCTACGACTCTCTCTCGTTTTCCAGTTTCTCCTGGAAGGGAGCTACAACCTCCTACTACTTTTCTTACAAGGACCACTTTTCATATATTTTCAAACTGGATCCATAAGCATCAAATGATCATCAAGTATAAGAGAATCACCCAGTCAACTGTAGTAACCAAATCAACAATCATAGGACCAAACCCAGAACACAACAATGATAAACAAAGATTTTAAGAGAAGTAAGCACCCTGCTCAACTGCTAGCCTGCTTACGTAAGCACCCTGCTTAACTGCTTGCCTGCTTACAGTACTCACCCTGCTCAACTGCTTGCCTGCATACAAGTACGCACCCTGCTCAACTGCTAGCCTGCATACAAGTATGCATCTGCTCAACTGCTAGCCTGCGTACCTCGCTCTGAGTCTATTGAACTGCCTGCGGTCATCCGCACCTGAAGCCCTTCTGTGCCTGCGTACTGGCGCACCTGAAACCCTTCTGTGCCTGCGTACCGGCGCACCTGAAATGCTACGCTCCTGCGTATGTACGCACTTTTCTCTCACTGTACCTGCGTACCTTCGGGCATAGATGATTTCAAGACTTCCGAAAGAACCCAGACAGTCAGATCTACAGATCTGAACATGCGCCGAAGAGATCTTAGTCCATCAGTAGATTCGCCTTATTTAGATCTAGACTAGATCTTACCCTCATAAGATATTCAACCAAAAACATGCTTAAGCCAAAATGATCTCCTTTGCTTTATATAGGCAAGCTCTTCCTTAAATCAAGGATCATGGGGCTCAATAATAATAATAAAATAAACAATACCACGGGCCAAAACCATGATAACACAATACTGTCGGCTAAATACTATGAGAAAACCCCATGTGTGGGCGCTTAACTGCCTTGAAGTGTGTGCACTGGGGGTATGCACCCAATGAATGGGTATCTTGCGGGTATGTACGCACTTTATATAAGACATGCCTGCGTGTACGCACCTTTTGAACGGTGTGTCTGCGTACTCCTTATTTTCTTCAATGATTGAGAGTTGTTCATCAATGTTTGCTATTGACCTGTTGTACAGTGATCCATCACCTGTATGGGTTGCCATCAAGGACAACACTTTAGCCATAATGCCAACATCTAGTTGTTCATCCATTTGCTTAACCCAATGCTTATCTTCACTAGCTCAAATTAAAAAATTTTGGTTCTATTTGAGACAATGGTGCAAGATTTGCATGTGTAGGAGTCCCAACAATTTTCTTCTATTTTCCTTCCTAGTCCTTAAAGGCACTTTTGTATTTGTAATATCACCCTATTCTACCCCTACTTATTGTAATGATGGTTGTGATTATAATGCAAACATGGAAAGATTACGTATCACTAGACCGTGAGACCTCTGATTAAATATATGATAATTATTATTATTTTTAATTAATTAAGAAAATGAAGGTTGGATGGCCTTATGGATGTATGTTTTGAGGAAAGCTTGCTATGCCTCTATTTTGCTACATATGCATGGCCTTGTAAAACCATTAAACTTCTATTTTACAAGATTCCAAGCTTCGATGAAGAACACTCTATAAAAGCATAATTCAAACATTCGATTATTAGTTTTTAATTAATAAACATACTTTTACATAACTGTGCATACTAATGACATCATAAATTATACTTAATATCATAAATACCAATTTATCATATTGATATTTAATATGATATTTACTTAATATCATAAATTAAATTATAATTTTATGATATTTAAAATAATTATTATTATTAATTTTATTATTCATGGATAAGTTAATTATATTTTTATGATATTTAAAATAACTATTGTGATATAATTTTAGAAATTTAATTATTTTCTATGATGATGATGATGGTTAAAGTCTACTAAGACCAAACTTTGGTCTATCGGACCTAAAGAAACGAATTATTAGTTTGATTTAAGATTTTATTCCTATGCTCAAAAATCTTGGAGAGAAACCTCTCGAGCTTACTATAATTTTGACATCATAAAAGGCTAGGAAGGTTAGTATTGCAACAAAGATTATGAAACTGAGATCTAATGTGGTTGTACGTGGGGCACTCTAAGGGGAAGTGATTTTCATCCTCGATGTTCATATTCGCACAGAGATGGCAGATCCTTTCCATCCACGGTGTTTTAGGAACTGCCCAACGACCCATTTCACTATGGAGCTCATGAGAGTTTGTTCTAATCTTGGCTATATTAATTTTCTTCTTTGAGCTAGTTAAAATGGAGAGATACTTTTGATCTTCTAGGGAGGGGTTGATGACCTCCTTATAATATCTTGATTTTCTTTTAGCTGCTAAATCTTTCTCACACCACATTTTTTCTTTTAACTTAGAAGTAACAATATTTTTAATGTTATTAATGTCTTGCAATGCAACATTCTCGTCGATCTCCTCCCTGGTGTATTTATACCAACCTTGTTTGAGTCTTAGGTGGTTTTGGATGGAATTTAAAGCTAACTTAGGAAGCCTATGGTCTCCTATGTTATTGAGTTTGTGCTTGTACAACAAAAGCCTAGTCATAGCTAGGTTCTCAATAGGGGAAAGACCCACTTCTATAAGCAGAATAGGATAAGGTGTATTACTTTTAATTTTGAGGTTATACGTTATAAACCGCTTGTCGATTTGCTCAATCTTTCTCCAGGCTTCTCTAGATATGTTGCAACCCCAAACCTCACATCCATATAAGATAACAGGAGTGACTAAAGTTTCAAAGAGGAACTTATTTCTATCCCACATTACGAGATTTGTCGTTCTACAATTATTTTCAAGACAAAAATAAGATTTCCACCCCTCATTAATCATTTTCTCAATGCTATAGTTCTATTTGAGCTTGTGATGAATATCAATTCCTAGGCACTTGTAAGAAGACACTTCCTCCAAGTTACTATTGTCATACATAAAATTAGCGTAAGTGTCCTTCTTGGATTTGATAATCATAACTTTTGTTTTGTCAGTGTTAACAGTCATACCCATGGTAGAGCAGAAATCCTCAATAATTCTAATTTTCTTATCAAGATCAAATGGGCACCTTGCAAGAAGAACAATATCATCAACATAGAGAAGAAGGATAACGACTATCCCAGCTAAGATCGTGCCAGCACAACCTGCTTCCTCTAAACAACCTTCTATCTTGTCGATGTAAATTCCAAATAGGGTAGGGGAGAAGGGGCAACCTTGTTTAACTCCGATATTACACTTAATATCTTTCGACCACCCCTCATTTCTCTTTAACTTGGCAATTACATTATCATATAACCTCATAGCAGCAGCTCTCAACTCGAAAGGAACCTTTAGCTTTTCTGATCTATTCCATAGGTTGTTGCTAGGAACCGTATCAGGAGCCTTTCTAGAGTCCACAAAGCAACAAAAGAGATTGGATTTATCATTGCGACATTCCTCCACAATGGTCCTAAGCATAACGAGGTGGTCTATTGTTGAGTGTTGCCTTCTAACACCTGCTTGGCCTTTAGCCCACTTACCTTCACTTTCAAGCCATATGCTCAACTTCTTTTCCAAAATAATACCATATAACTTGGCTAAGAGAGGGCTGATCATAATTGTTCGCTAATTAGAGGGGTTATTTGTATCCCCACTTTTAAAAATAGGGATAATGAGGCTCTGAGTCCATGGTTTAGGGAACCCTTGTTTAACCGCTTGATTGAAAAGCTTGTGGATGTGGGGGATGAGGACAGGACCTCTAATTTTTAAGATTTCTGCTTGGTAACCTTCAATGTCTTTAGCTTTCCCATTTTCTAAATGTTTAACCCCAAAATCAATGTCTTCTAATGAGAAAAGTTTTTTCGTTGTGAGCAAGGTTTCAAAGTTATCCATGACATTTGGAGATTGATAAAGCTTTTTAAGATAGGAATTCCAATCGTTTAAAACAATTTTATTATTATCTTTAGTTTTCTTAGTTAGAATCTGCCTCCAAAATTTCTTAGGAGCTATCTTAGAGAGGTGTAAGAGATTCTCTTGTCTTTTATGAATATACTGCCTTTTTTTCCTTTTAGTTGGGGCTTTGTATATTTTTGTCTTCCCAATTTTAAGAGATTCATCAATAGCTTCCTTAATTGCTCTCCTCGCACTTTTACAATCTTTGTCATACCATGGGTTGGTTTTGTTATTTCTTTTATTACTTGAAACTTCAATTGAGAACTTGCTAATAGAATATGAGAGGGTTGTAGTAAAATTATGATAGAGGTCTTCTATGTTGTCTATACTAGATAAAGGAAGCAAATTAGTTTTTAAGTTTTTTTGCCTATAGGGATTATCTTCTATGGGATCTTTATGCATGCCAAAATTAAGAGTTATAAGTAAAGGCCTATAATCAGAGTCAGGCTCGTGGACGTTTAAGATGTAGAAATTTATTATTTCGTTGTATAAAGGGAGATCGGAAATAACATAGTCTACCACGCTACTACAAAGCCCTACATGCAGGTCATCTGGCTAGAATTGGGCCACTTCTTTAGACCGTTGCAAATGATGAGATCTTGAGCACTACAGAGCTTGACTAGCTCTGAATCAAACAAATTCTCCCTAAGGTCTTCAAAGCTCCTTTTGTAAAGAGAATTAGAGTTGAAATGATTGCTTAGAAGAATAACTTGATTGCTCATTAAACATGTGGCTCATTAAATTTTATTTTTAATCAAAATATATATTTAAAAAAAATATTACACATGTATTAAATATACATTTTTTTAAAGTTAAAATATTTTAAAATCTAAATAATATAAATGGTAAATTTATTTATTTTTTTCCATTCCAATAATATTATTTCAAAATTTTAAATTTTATTCTTTCAGCCGTACCAAAGTTTTGAACCGAGGAATATACTTCATCTTCGAAACAAAATAATAATTATAAATAGTATTTCACCATCACTCGTACATGGAGAACTTTAAAATTTCAAATAATGATATGTTTTTTGTAATTATGACAAACGTGCGCTATGAATTGAATCCCACTTTCTTTGGTTAAAATGCAACGAAAATTATGAGATGACGACTACGCGAATTTCTTGTTTGGATGAATAAATAAATTGAGGACTACTTATGACCATGTCACATAAAAAATCGATCCATTGTTATTATTAAAGATGAAAATTTTAAATGTGGCGGAGGAATTGTCCACGCGCCATTTTTAAGATTCCCACAACAACGTTACCGCCAACTCCAAAAGTTTTGGTACCTCTTCCCTTTGGCTGCCTTCCTCGTTAATTCCCTCTTCTCGATTTGGCCACCCCTATAACATTCATCTCATACCCCACTCTCACATACAAATTGATTAGAATATTCAGGGCACTTCATCTGTAATTCAGACGGTCTTTATGTTGGTGAAAAGATCTCTAAGCTTCTAGGCAATGATGATTGACTGGAGATTGGGCAGCTCTACTTTTTGTAAATGTCTTAGAAAACCTGCACAGATGAATCTAGCTAGTAAAGGTTGAACACATAGCTTTTCAGAGCAAAAGCACTAAAAGAAAATCGAAAGAACAAAAGAATGATTCATTAGAAAATAGGTTACAATGCTCATGATATAGCATTACTTTGTGAAGATCCCAAGGTAATGCACCATAGTGGTGATCAATGAAAAGACTCAACACCTACAACAAGTTCTGGAGAGAACTAGCCAGTTGCGGAGTGAAAGAAGGAGCAAATCAGGGAGTAAATCATGCAGAACAACTAACCAATTGCGGAGTTAAAGAAGGAGAAAATTAGGGAGTAAATCATGCAGAAGAACTAACCAGTTGCGGAGTTAAAGAAGGAGAAAATCGAGTAAATCGTGCAGAAGTAATCTTGCATGTAGTCCCATGCTCTAACTAAGAGTCTGCATATAAGTGTGTAGTACTTCCAACACCCCCCCTGAGCACCTCTATGGGGAAAAATAGAAAATGGGCCTTGGAAACTAAGGCCAAAGGTCACCCAAAATACAGTGCAACTTGTACTAAAATTGAGGAAAGAGGGAAAACCTCGTGGGAAACCCCTCCTCCCCCCCTCAAAATACAGTGTAATCAAAAGAAAAGAGGAAGAAAATACAGTTGTTAAGCAACTGTGTCCTTCACTCCAAGATGATCGCGCAAAGAGCGAAACTTCTGCTCAGTGAATGTCTTGGTGAAGATGTCTACAGTTTGTTCTGCTGAAGGACAGAACTGCAAATCAATGACCCGATCATGTACTAAGTCTCTGATGTAGTGCATATGGATCTCTATGTGCTTCGTCCGCTGCCGCTGTATTGGATCCCTGCAAAATTTGAGAGTGCTCTGGTTGTCACACTAGATGATAATGGGCTGGTGGAACTGGACGCCCAACTCAGTGAGGAAGTGTTTTACCCCCAGAGCCTAAAAGGTGATGTTGACTACTCCTCTATACTCGGCCTCAGCTGAAGAGAGAGCAATAACAACCTGCTTCTTGCTCCACCAACAAATAGTTCCAGACCCTAGACTAAGTGAATATCCAGAGGTGGACTTGCAATCAAAATTGTCACCCGCCCAATCAGAATTAGTGAAGCCAAGGAGATTCAATGCAATCCATGCTGCATAGTGAATCCCAAGGGTGATGGTGCCCTGCACATATCAGAGGATGCGCTTGGCAGCATTCTAGTGTAGCTCATGCGGCTCCTGCATGTATCAGGAAACTGCCCCTACTGCATATGAGAGATCTGGTTTGGAGTGGGTGAGGTACAATAAGCTCCCCACTCGCTGTCGATAGAGAGCGCTGTCAACTAATGGAGTGTCACCTCCATCCTCAAGGTGGACCCAAGACAGAAAAGGAGTCGGTGCTGGCTTGCAGTCAATCATGTGAAATCTCTTGAGGAGATCCCGTGCATACTTAGCCTGGGAGAGTTTGATGCCTGTGGCATCGTGGCTGATCTCAAGACTAAGAAAGACATGTAATGGACCCATGTCTGTCATCAAGAACATATCATGCAAGGCCATCTTGATTGCAGCAATGGCTAAAACCGAGCTGCCGGTGATCAGGAGATCATCCACATACAAAACTAAGATAAGAAGAGAATCATGTGCCCTGAGCATGTAAACATTCAGATCAAACTTACATCTTTCAAAGTTTTGTGATAAGAGAAAAGAATCCATCTTCGCATACCAAGCTCTTGGGGCCTGCTTAAGGCCGTAGAGAGATTTCTTCTATCTGTAGACCAAAGATAAATCCTAAATGAAACCATGTGGCTGCTCCATGTAAATCTCCTATGATAGGTCTCCGTAAAGAAAGGCATTCTTCACATCCATCTGATGTACTTCCCATCCTTGGGCAGCCGCAATGGCAAGTGTAAGGCAGAATCCATATTTGCTATTGGAGCAAAGGTCTCGTCATAATCAATGCCATGCATTTGTTGGAAGCCTTTGGTTACTAGCCTTGCTTTCTGTCTGGTGATTTGCCCATCTGCAGCACTCTTGGTCCTGTAGACCCATTTGCATTGGACAAGTTTCCTTCCTGAAGGAAGGGGGACCAGATTCCAGGTCTGGTTCTCGAGGATGGAGTTATACTCCTCCTCCATGGCGAACTCCCAAGATGGATAACGAGCAGCGTCAGCATAAGACTGTGGATCAGAATTGAACCAAATGACAATGCCAGGATGGCGATGGTTTAGTGGCAGTGAGGACAAGAGGAGGCTCAATAAACTTTGAGCTAGCCCTCTACAGATCAGAATTATCCCCCACAAGACCATTTCTAGCCGCTGGGTAGTCTTGTGCATATATATCACATAAACTCCTTGTTCTCTAATTTATGAGAGGGGAATTTGATTCACTGCTGGAAGCCTGATCTGGGCTTGGATGTGGATCATCATATGCATGCACTGGATTTGTATTTGAAGACTCTATCTTTGCATCTGCATGCTCTACCGCGGCATCTGCATGCTTCGTATCTGCATCTGAGTGTACTAAGTCATCATCTCAGACATGAGGTAGATAAAAGGTGTCTGCATGCGGCAATTGAGGTGCATGCGAGAGACTTTCCTCAAATTTGAAACTTCGCTCAATGATGAGCTTGTCTGTAGAGAAATCAGGAGTCAGTGTCCCTTCACACCATGAGGGTATCCAACAAAGATGCACTCAATGCTCTGTGGATCAAGAGCTTTCCTCTTTTTAGAGGGGATATTGGCCCATGCTCGGGAGCCGAAAACACAGAAGTTGGTGACTTATGGTTTAGTGCTGCTCGAAGCCTCAAAGGGGGTCTGATCCTTGACAAAGCTATGAGGAGATCTATTCTGGATGTAATTAGCACAATTAAGTGCTTCATCCCATAGCTTATGAGGTAGTGACTTAGCATGCAACACGCAGGAAGCCATCTCTTTGATTCTCTCAGCAACTCCGTTCTGCAGCGGAGTGTATGGAACTGTGTACTGCAACTGTATGCTGAACTAAAGGCAAAGGTTCTGAAGTGCTATGTTAACATATTCCCCCTCATTGTCTGTACGGAGGGCTTTGATCTTTCTCTCTGATTATATCTCAACTAGTGCTTTGAAATCTTCAAAGTGCACAAAAACTTCAGATTTGTTCCTGAGAAGATACACCCAAGTATATCATGAGAAATCACCAATAACTATAAGCACATACCTTGCTTTGTTGATGGAAGGATGAGGAAAAGGCCCCATGAGATCACTATGGATCAGATCTAGAGGAGAGGATGCTCTGTGAGTCTTGCCAGTGTCAAACGTTTCTCTAGGATGTTTGCCAAGGACACACCCTTCACAAACTCCTTTGGAGAAACTGATATTTAGCAAGCCTTCCACCATCTCATGCTTGCCTAGCTCCTGCATATACCTATAATTTAAGTGACCAAACCTCTCGTGCCAAAGCCTACTACTATCATCAACATGTGTAAGCAATAAGGAGGATTCAAATTCAATAAATTTAGAAAATGTATACAGTCTGGCTCCATTGTTTACCTCACCGATTGCAATTTTGGAGCTGCTATGTAGGTCATATATGTTCACTGCATCTGGAGTGAATTCCACTCTCTTTCTGGTGCCAGAATGAGTGATCTGATAAACCGAAAGCAGGTTTACCGAAAGTTTTGGAACATGAAGCACATCTTCAAAGCTTCTGTGTAAAAGTTCCACTCTACCTTTTCCGGTGACCTCAATAGGTGAGTCATCTCCCATGAGGATGGGAGGTCCTTTGCATTCATCCAAAGAGGAATAGACTTCCTTTGCAACAGACATATGATGTGATGCACCAGAATCTGTAATCCATGCATCAGGGGAAGAATTAATTGCAACTAAAGCATGAAAATTGTTACCTTTCCCGTGTGGCGGATCCTCAGTTTTCTTCTTGGCGCCCTGAGGGATGTGGTCCCCAAGGTTGTGCATCTGAAGGATTTGTACCATTTGGTCAATTTTTTTCTTCATGCAAGAGGATTCTGGATGGAATCCTCTTTGACAGTAGGTGCATCTGTTTCCTTTCTTCCCTTTCTCATTTCTCGAGCTAAAGGAGTCATTGAAGGGCTTGGTGTACCCTTCCTTCTTTGGATGGGAATGCGCTTTTCCCTTGTATTTTTGCTACTGATTTTTCTGATTTGAATCAAATCTGTGAATTTTATTGTGGCTGCCATCATGCACAACAAGTGCATGCGCTTTTGGAGGTTTGATTTTCCCCATGCCAATGAGTTTATCGTGCTCAAAAGTAAGGGACTCCATGAACTCTTTGAGAGAAGGCATAGTGTAGGATTTAACTATTGCAAGCCTTACTGAATGAAATGCAAACACAAAGACAGAGTATTCCGGTCCGAGCTTTGACATAATAGAGAGAACTTGGAGACTCTCCTCCTTGGACTTGTCAATTCCACAACCCTTGAGTTGCAACAATAGATCATTATATTTGGTGAAGAAGTCTTGAATTCTGTCATAGTTCTGTGGATCCAATGACAACAGCTCCACTTTGAGCAGACGTCCTTTCATCTCATCCTGTTTCTTGTAGAGTTCTTCAACCTTTTTCCAAATCTCATTGGGAGTATTGCAGGTAGATAGATGAAACTGCAACTCTGGAGAGATGCACATGCATATGGATCCGTGGGCCTCATCCATACGGTTGAGGTACTTGGATTTCTCTATGGCTTAAGTGGGTTCCACTTCTGTAGCCATGGTAATCCTGTGCAACCCTTTTTGACGAAGGTATTGAGCCATTTGGTCCTTCCATTCGTGATAGTTGTACGGTGTTAGAATCGATGCTTTGTGAAACTCCATTTTTCTGTCAATCTTCGATCTCCAAGCTGTAATACCTGCAAAATAAAGTACTAGTGCACCTTTTATCTAGCAACCTATGGGCTCTGATACCATGTAAATTTGTTAGAAAACCTGCACATATGAATCTAGCTAGTAAAGGTTCAACACACAGCTTTGCAGAGAAAAAACACTAAAAGAAAATTGAAAGAACAAAAGAATGATTCATTAGAAAATAGGTTACAATGCTCATGATATAGCATTACTGGGTGAAGATCCCAAGGTAATGCACCATAGTGGTGATCAATGAGAAGACTCAACACCTACAACAAGTTCCAGAGAGAACTAGCAAGTTGCAGAGTGAAAGGAGCAAATCACGGAGTAAATCATGCACAAGAACTAACTAGTTGCGGAGTTAAAGAAGGAGAAAATCTGGGAGTAAATCATGCACAAGAACTAACCAATTGCGGAGTTAAAGAAGGATAAAATCAAGGAGTAAATCATGAAGAAGGAATCTTGCATGTAGTCCTATGCTTTAACTAAGAGTCTGCATGTAAGTGTGTAGTACTTCCAACACTTTCTTCTTCCTCACCAGAAATTACAATTTACGGTGACGGACTCCGACATGGCTTCTCTTCTTTTCAAGAGTAACAATGCTTGGCTATTAGTATCACAGAAGAAGAAGGGGAGCAGAAGATTATCATATGGGTTTGGTAAAAAGCAAGCTCAAGTGCAACCCTTTTTCAACGGGAATTAGAGGGCCACTTCAGCGGCAATGTAAGTTGGAGACGATTGTGGAGACAGTGTGATCGATGGTTATTGTGATTTGTATGGATCAACTATTTATAAATCAATAAACAAGACTGATCTGTTATACATTAAGAGGTTTCTATTTCATTTATAGTCATAGGTTCGGATAATTGCGTACATTAGAAATTGGATATAATATTCATAATATCTCCAGGGAAACTCATGGCAATAAGCAGCATGTTATATCCTTGTCACACAGAAGTCCTCCAGTTTAATTAAATAATCAGAATAATTTCAAAATATTCACTTTAATGGACGGTTTACATTATTTAATTGATGTCTGTATCCTTCACTATGATTAAGTGATCAACAGACGTAGTTGATTTCTATTTCTGCGGCTTTTTTACTTTGATGCAATCTGGAAAATTGCAGTTTGTAAAATGTATTTGTTGGATAAACAACAATTCGAACTTCTTTAGCTTCTCTAGGAATTTATCTATACTTCTTTAGCTTCTTGAAGAAGGTATCAACACCAAGAGTCCAAGAGATTTAGAAAAACTTTCTATTCGTATAAATACCCTTCTTTGGTAATCAAATTACCAAGTTGTTGTTCAAGTGTGCTTGGGTACCTGAATAATTGTATCAGAGCGAGGTTTAGCTTCTGAGAGTGTAAGGTCTCTTCTCTCTAAGTGATAAGATCGAGAGATCGGTGTCTGAGCCTTTGAAAGGTGGTTGTATTGAGCGTTGAGAGTGTCTATTATTTCCTGTGTGTGTGCGACACTTTAAATTTCTGGTGGAGGGCTAGAGGTTGAGCGTTGAGAGTATGATTTATTTCTTGTGTGCAGCCAGCATGCAATAATTTTTGCAGAGAATTTGTTTGAGTTCTTTTCTGTTCTTTCCTTTGTTGTAGAAAAATATGTTTGCAGTGGGTAAAGGCTCTAGTGAAGGGTGAACTGGCTGAAGCTTCTACATAGAGACTGAACCGCTGGAGGAAAGAGATGCTGCGTAGACATAGCAGAGTGCCATTGAGAGAGCCGCAGGAGTAAAGAGCTGTTGTAGTGACAGTGAGATAGAGTTGTTGCTTCTTGACCAAGATCACCGTCGGTTTCGGTCTAAGGTGCCTTCGCTAGTACAGGGTGTGCGTAAGGGTAAAACCATACCTGAATAATTTTATAAATCAGCCGCACTATATTTAATTCATATCCATACCTGGTGATAAATGAAGTGTTTAATTGGAATTGAGCTAAAGATCCAGTAAGTGAGATGTTTCATAGGTTGGAAGTTCGGACTAAGAAAAAAAAAATAGTTGTCGTCATTGTTTGGGTTGTATTTTTGTGACTTGGGAGAATACTTTGTGGTCTTTTAAGTTTATGAAAATGAGTATATTTTGTTTTATATGAAGTTTTTTTAAAAGAATTAATGAAGAGGAGGATGGCACTGAATGGTGAAATTTTGGGTTTTTTTGGATTAAGGAATAAAATATATATATAAAAAGGGGAGGGAAAAAAATGAAGGAAAGAGGGAGTCATATTGTCAAATAATTTTTGAGTTGTGAAATTTAATATAATTTTATGATTTGTATTTGAGGAATTATATTTGTGATTAAGGAGTCATTAAAGTTTTTGGTATTTAGTGATTAGAGGATTCATAAGATTGATATCATGGTTAATGTATTGGCGGAATTTTATTTATCTCATTCCTAGATTGTGAAAACTATGCAAATTGGAAATTTAAGTTGCAGATTTTGACGGAAGGCTACAACATATAGACGATTCTGGAGCCTCCTCAAGCCATAGATGCTACAATTCAAGATTGGGAGCGACGAGAAAACAAATTGAAGGTTTGCAGATGTTCGTTAAGGACAATATTATTCCACACATTAGAGAGTGCAAAACATCCAACGAGACATGGGACACTCTAAAAAATTTGTAAGAGACAAATACTACAAATCCAATATTGTATTTAAAGAGTAAGATTCTTTCAATTAAGATGGAAGAAAATAAAAATATTAGTGATTTTATTTCTAGAATTAAGGATCTAAAGGATAAATTAGGTGACATTGGTGAAACAATATCTAGTACAGAGTACAGACTTGGTTACTATGACATTAAATGAAATTCTTGATGACTATCAAATGTTTATCACCGATCTCAGCTAGAGAGAAGGTTCCTATGTTTGATGAGCTGGCAGATATACTTTTGCATACTTATGCAGGAAGAAGAGCAGACAACAAGTCTTAAACAAAAATCTCTCAATTCAAATTTAGCATCGATGGCTAAAGGGAAGCAATCCTTCAAAAGAAAACTGTGGGAGAAAAATAAACATAAAAGCCACACATAAAATCATTTCAAGGTACACCGTTACGAAGGATAAATGCCAAATCAATTAGAGGTGATGTGTGTTATTACTATGGAAAACTTGGTCATTTTGCTAAGAATTGCATGCTCAAGGAGTGACAAGAATCATAGGTGAAGAAACCAAACAGAGACACACCAACAAGGACTCCAATATTTTTAGAGCATTATGGATCTTCAAGCAGGATCAAGATTCTCCCAGCAATTAATTAGGTGATGAATCAAGCAATGGTAACAGAAATATGAGAAGTATGAAAGATATTTATGATGATTTGGATGTTAGTTCAAATTTTTCGTTGTTGTCTTTCCAACCTTCTTCGTTTGAAGAACAAATTAAGGATGAAAATTGGGTGCAAGTCGTAGAAAAAATTGAAGCTATTGAAAAGAATAATACATGGGATTTGGTTGATTTTCCAAAGGATAAAAATACTGTTGGTGTGAAATGGGTGTACAAGACAAAGTTGGATGAGAAAGGTGAAGTTGACAGATTTAAAGCAAGACTTGTAGTAAAAGGATTCTCGCAACAATTGGGAATAGACTTCGGAGAAATGTTTGCTCCGGTAGCTAGATTGGATACTATAAGAGTACTTCTAGCCACATCAACTCAAACAAGTGGAAAGTAAATCAGATCGATGTGAAATGAACCTTCTTGAATGGAATTCTAGAAGAAGAAAATTATGCACAACAACCTCCAGGATATGAAGTTGAAGGTAAAGAAGATAAAGTTTACATGTTGAAAAAACGCTCTATGGACTTAAGCAAGCACCTAGAGCTTGGTATATCAGAATTGATAGCTACATGATCAAGAATTTATTTTGCAAAAGCAACATTGAGTCTACCTTGTAAAAAAAGGTAAATGAGCATGGACAAAATTTGATTTTTTGCTTATATGTTAATGACATGATCTATACAAGTATTTTGAGTTAGATGAATTTAAAGAAGCCATGATGAAAGAATTTGAGATGCCAGATCTTGGTCTCATGAAATATTTCCTTGGCATAGAAGTTGAGCAATCTGAAAAATGAATTTTTATTTATCAAAATAAATATGCTATGATGGAGAATTGCAAATTTTTCCCTACACCAATTGCAACAGGTACAAAGTTAAGCAATGATGATGAAGGATCAGATGTCAATCCAACTCTATTAAAAATATTGGTTGGCAGCCTCATGTATCTCACAACTACAAGATCGTATATTATGCAAGGAGTAAGTTTGATTTCCAGATTTATGGCGACTCCAAAAGACACACATTGGAGTGCAGGAAAAAGAATTCTGAGAGGAACTATAGATTGTGGCACAATGTATGCAAACACAGAGAAGAAGGATTTGATTGGGTACACATATAATGATTTTGTAGGTAGTTTGGATGATAGGAAGAGCACTTCCATTTTTTTGTTCCATATTGGTTCAAGTGTGATTTAATGGGCATCTAAGAAGCATATTATTGTAACACTATCATCACTAGAAGCAGAATATGTAGCAGCAACATGAGCAACATGTCAAGAAGTATGGTTAAGAAGAGTATTTGATGGATTCAAGCATAAACAACAAGAATCAATAGCAATATATTGTGACAACACATCATTGATTGCACTATCCAAGAATAATGTATTTCACCAAAAGAGCAAGCATATTGATACAAGATATCACTTTATTAGAGAACTTGTGAGCAATGGAGAAGTTCACTTGAAGCCTTGTAAATCTGCTAATCAATTGGCTTATATATTTACTAAGTCATTAGAAAAAGATGTGTTTGAGTTTCATATAAGAAACTTGGGTGTTGTAAGCCTAGATGAGACATAGACCAACATGCATGTTTGAGTTCCAATGAGTCATGTCTTAGTTTAGTGGTCATAATTAAGGGGGGTGTTAAAATAGCTAATTAACTCCTGCATGGGGATATATTTAATATTAGGGAGTCAGTTAACTGAGGTTTGAGTCAAGTTGAGTTAAGTGATAGATGAATTTAGTGTGTGGTTGCATGTCAAGTTATCTTAGGCGAGTCGCTAGTTGGAAACATGTAAGTATCCCTCACTAGGTTCACTGTAATCAATCAAGTTTTGTGTGATCAATAGGAGATCCGCAACTCATTTGTTTTGTGTGTGAACTTTATGTTTTGCCTCCTCTGCCTTTCCAATAGATAATGAATTATAGATTGGGCATCAAGGAAGTTTACATTATCACAAACACATGGTATAAAAATCTGGAAGTTTACATGATCACATAAATCTTAACTTGGAAATAGTTCATTTCCATACTATTTTACATCACGGTCATTGCTAATTTAATTGTCCCTGATCTGATTCATATAGATTCATATTAATTAACAAATAAATTAAGAAAGAGAAAATTAGTTAGAAATTGTTCACATAACCCTGTTTTAATTTATGCCATTCGGACATAAATTAAGAAACATTTATGTCCGAATGGCATAAATGTTGCATAAAACGGGGTTATGTGAACAATTTTTGTGTTAACATAGTTATAATGGTGGATTATTGTCCAAGACACATACACCAAAAGTATGATGGGTTTGCCAGTTTGAACCCATGACCCACTCATTGCCAACATTTCAACAAAAACCCGCCAACCGGTGTCCCAGTCGTGCACCATTGGTAAGTTCGCCCAACGTTTTTTTATTTAAATCCAAGTTCATTCATTCATTGGGGATGGAGAATTTTCAGCATATGAACCCAGAGAACACATGGATTCTGAGGCAGTGGAACTATTCTTGGACCAAATTTTGAGACACATTCTTAGGGAATCTTTGCAGATTATTCTCTAATGCAATGAGGAATCTAAAAGATTCACTGGAGGGTGATTTTTCACAGTGACAGAAATCATGTCATCTTTATACTAAAATGAACTAGAATTTCGTAGGAAGAGTGATGGTGTGGTCCATTTCCCCATCTGAACAACAGAATTTCAGGCAGTCAGTAGTGAGGAATCTTTACAGAATGTTAAGGAATATAAAATATTCCCTTGGAGGATGATTTTTGAGAGATGCAAAATGATGTCGATTTTATATTCATTTTTCACAGAATTTCGGAAGGAGCACTCTGATCTTAATTTTCATCCAAGAAACAAATTTCTCTTCCATATCTAGGAAGGAATCTTTGGGAGAATCTACAAGATTCCTGAGGGTCCAGATTTTGAGGGTGTCAAAAAGGGGTCAATTTTATAGTCGTTTGACACAATTTCATGCCATGAACTCCGCGATGTGGTCCATTTCATCAATAGAGCTTTTCATTTTCATGCCATTCACAAAAGTGGAGCTAAATGATGTAGTGATGCAATGTCTTTCTTCTCATTTGCTGAGATGATTCTTTTGTTGTTGAGATCTTTGTTACCATTATGTTGAGGTATACTTTTATGCCACTTCATGTGAGAACTTATTAGCTTTTCATGCTAAAAGGAGAGCCCATTTGAGTGAGAGTTGCTATGTTAGAACGTCTCGTGGAGAGACCTGTCACTATAGTTGAGGGAGTTTTATCATTGTAATGAAAAAGAATGTATCATGTAATCATCATCATTTTGCAACATTTAATGAAGCAGCCTCCCCACTCTTGACAACGAGCCCAAAGACGTAACCCACAATGGGTGAACTCCATTATCAATGTGTTTTGTGTTCTTGATTTGATGGTTTCTGTTATATTTCATATTCTATAAATCATGCACATGTGGTTTTTCATACTCTTTCACATGCAATTCTACTAACATCACAGAAGTAAAAGATCTTGGTTAATTCTGGTAGTTGAAGAGATCCAGATCACCTGTAGATTGGTGCCTGCATAATTTGATGTAATCAAATGTTGGAGATTATATTTACATCATAATAGAAATACAATTTTAGTTTTCTCCCACATGGGTTTCCATGTTATTCCCTATGTTCTTTAATTATTTCCTTGTTTAACATTATATTCCTTCATCTTAGTATTCTTTGATTCTTGACAATATTCTCTTGACACTTATTTAAAAATGCTTTTGGTTGAAGAAGATACACTAATTCCTTTAATTCCAAATTCAAAAAAGTAGATCAAGCTAATGTACTTTCCATTTTTATTTTGTAGTTAATTAAATCTTTAATCTAATTGTGTTTATATTGGCTATAGGTGAAAAGGTATCTTCTTAATCATTTCCCTCTTTCTGTGAATAACCTTTTGCAACCAATCTAGCTTTGTATTTATCTATAGTACCATCGACATTAAATTTAGGTTTTGAATATCTATTTTCATCCTATGAGAACTTTAGTTTCAATTGAGTATGTTAATTTCAATGTATTATTTTTCATTATGGACTCATACCCTTCCTTCATTGCATCTCTCCATTCTTAATGCTCTTTAGATTTTCCAAATTCTAGAGTTTCTATGACATTCATTACTTATGTCATCAAGGCATAGTATTTATACATTACATGGAGTTGAGTTTGATGTGATAACCTTATTATTGCTTTTTTATCATTATCTCATATTCTTCTTTGTGGTGAATCATCTCCTCCTCTTGGTGTGATTTAGCTGCTTGAAGTGTCCAGGTTTATGGACTCTTCCTCCTGTTTCTAGTCTTTCTTATTATCTATTGCTTCTTTGGCATTATCATCATAATCATAAGGAAATACATGCATCACAACTACCCACCCTACGACCTTCATTTGCATGCTCATGAAATAACACATCTCTACTTGCAAAAACTTTATGTGTGAAAGGATCAAACATATTATATGCTTTGTGACCATAATACTAACCAATAAGAAAGCACTTGAACTTGGAAAATATAATTCCTATTTGTCTTAGTTGTGATGCTTTCCAAGTATAGGAGTCTTTCCCTATTGTTTAGGAGTTTTTTGAGGCCTAATTGGTTTAGAGATTCTCTCCAACTAGTTGGCTCCCCAGATTGGCATGTGGTTGAGATATTCATGCAACCATGATATTGTATGTCCAAGATAGGTTAGCTATCTCTAGAAATAGCTTCTTGTATTTATATTGTATTGTTATTTTGATGTGAACAGAATTTTGAGTGGTTTATGAAAATTTTAATTTGTATCAAAGCTGGTAGCTCTAAGGTAACTCCCCCATGGGACGGCCTAGAAATGTGAAATTAATCTATTGCAAGAGTATATTAGAATAGATGGATTAAAATATATTATTTTTGTGAAATTTTCGGTGTGAGGATTTTTTTGTGTATAAGTGTGTGGAAACATTGAAAATGTTGAAAAAGTAAATAGGTTCAGTCTTCATTATATTTGTACTTGTATCAATATTTATTTCATGTAAAAGCAAACAAAAAAGAGAAAATACGAAAAATAAAATTAGTATTAGTATGATTTTCTAGATAAAGCATGTTCTTCATGCTTGTAGGATTTATTGAGTCAAAATAAATTTTGTTATGTGTCAAAATCCCATTTGGACTATTTGTAAGAAATTTTTATTTTTATTTAATTTTGAGTCTGTTGAATTTTCTTAGGGCTATATTTTTTTTGCTTTGATAATTGCATTTATTCATTTACACATTAAATTCACCCGACAACATCATAACATTATTGAGATTTGCATCCTTATTCAGCAGCATATGAAACTATATAGAAAGAAAAATATCATCATCATCAATGCAGTGGAACATAAAGGAACAATAGAAGAAAAACGTTCACACTTAGAGACACCATGATTGGTTGGAAACCAGGGAAAAACCCACTATGGGGAAAACCCTTTCAAATTATTCTTCTTATTAGATTGTCATTGAATGATTCAACAAAAGAGATTACAATGATCCATATCTTCATCCATACAACTATCCAACAAAAATAAACTAAAGAATATCCATGAGATGAAACCAATCATGCTCATACTCAAAACCTTGATCTTGAAACCTGTAATGAAATTTCAGCGTCTACGATCAACTGTCGAACACTACAGTCAACGAGTGAAAACTTCGGATAACTAAAAAACAAAACCCTAACTTCCAGTCTCATGGAGGGCATGTTGTGCAAGTGAATGAAATGCTTCTGTCACATGAATGAATCGGATAACGAGCGCCTATAGCTGATATTTCTCTATGATGTGCCTACAATTGAGACCTAAAATCCTAAAACAAAGATGTGAGCTTCAAACCCTACAATTTCACCTCCATGTGAACCCATTCCTCTGCAGATCTGCGTCAGACCTGTAAGAGCCAAAAACAAGAAATAGAATAGAATAATGTCTCATGATGATGTCCAAATGAGGTTGAGGTTACTTGTAGTTATACCCTTCCAAGGGTGTACAATTTTCTTTAGGGCTAACTTGATCAAATATGGACATGTGGGCTCATAATTTAAAATTACACTTTCACTTATCCAAATTTGATGATCTTTAGGTCAATTTTGATCCTCCTGAAAAGAGGAATTCAATTCAATAATTATCGCCATCAAATGAGACGTCCAAAGTGGAATTTGGACCTATTTTCCAATTTTAAACACTCCCTCACAACTAGGGGGGAATTCCATCTGCATCATGTCATGTGTACATTTCATCAAATCATATCCAATCTTAAGTATCTCAGATTTATTATGTATCATCATTGTTCATCTCGATTCATCTATTTATTATTCCTTCTTAACTCTTGATTTCCCTTGCTCATATGTTGAACATTCTTGAAACTAAAAGAAGAAGAATTTGACATCGAATGGGAGCTCAATCTACCACCCTCTATCCATCGGGGAGCCACTGCTACCACCCAAAATATCTGTCAGTGGGGAGCCTAATACTACCACCTCGGAAGCATCAATGGGGAGCCAAATCTACGACTTGCATCAACATTGGAGAGCACATCTCAAAATCACATTAGGGATCACATCTCGACTCGAAATGTCATGGGGGAGCTAAAAATAGGTGAGTACACCTCAACCCATCCTATCGCATGTTGATATTCCCAACAATGATTCTCAAGAATCATGTGGTAGAACATTGTTGACGGTGTTGGATATGCCAACATTCAGGGGATCTCCATGATATGAATTCCTAATTAGACCTCACACCATTTGGTGTAGGAGTCCCATGTATTATAAAGGCCTCGTTGTCAAATCCTTAAATATCAAGCAATTCATAATTGGTTTTACAATATGTACTGCAGTTGAGAGACATGAAACTCCTTGAACAAAAAAATCTAAATCTACTTACTCAGAGATTAGTGGACTTGCAAAGAAGTTCATAACCCACTTTAAGAAAATACTTGAGGTTTATTTTGTAACCCACTTTGAGAAAATAATTGAGGTTTAGTCCATAACCCACTTTAAGCAAATTTTTGAGGTTTGGCTCAAAACCCCACTTTAAGAAAATAGTTGAGGTTGATAAATTTCCAACAAAAGATTTAGTTGTAGTAATTTAGCTCGCTTGAAAGAGGGAATATTCAATGAGGAAATCATCTCTTTACCATAATTTATTCATTTCTTTTGCCTCAATAGAGAAATCTTAAAAACCATTCATTTTTATATTCTAATTGTACATTGAAATATCCAAATGGTTTGAGCAGTTAAAACATCACTATTATTTTCCATTTATAAATATGTGTAAATTGTAGTGATCATTGACTTGAGGAAAAATTTTAGGTTACAAAAAAATCCTATAGATGCATGAATGTTGAGTTCTTTCCTACAATGGCGTGTTTGGCTATCATAATATAGATGAAATATATTTCAAATTGAATGAAAGGAGTTACTCTGATGGTTTCCTTTATGTAATAAATCGGTTGTTGCAGGTCATGTTTTCTAAAATAACCACAGTGCTTACCTTTTGGTTGATCTATTTTTGGTACTTTATGGTTTATAAATAATGTTTTTGAAGATGCTCTCATTTTATACTATTCATAATAAAGTTAGTTAAGGGAATAATTTGGCTTATGAAAACAAAAAATCAATGAAGGTTTGTGCCAACAAAGTACAATTAGGGTTTTGTGTGGGCTTAGGACTGTTTGATAGTCAAGTTCTTTTATTTGCAGATTAGCGGCAATCCAGATGGTCGAGCTGCTACATTATGTTGTACTCCATACCTTTCCAAGTTATAATGTTGTAAACAAGGGGGGATCATTGAACACTGATATGTTGATGAGCCACATTGGCCTCATTGCATTTCTTCTATTCCAGGGGAATAATTTGGAAGCAGAGACACAGTCAGACACCATCTATATCACAAAGTCTAGTATGTACAACATTTATTTTATTTTATTATTTTTTCGACCTCAAAAATCTCCTAATGATGGTTTTTGTTATGCGTTGAAGTGTTCACAAATCCAATTACAACTTATTGTGGGATATCACACTTCCTAGTTTAAGAATGATCATTTGTACATTAAAATAGAGCTTTGTGACCATAATTTGGCAATTGCAAATGACAAAGGAATTCTAAGAAAAAACACACAGTTTCTTGAATCAATGTATCAAGTAAGGAAAACATACTAATTTTTTCTTCTCAAAGGTCTTGAATTTTACATCCCAACAATATAAGACATTATTCATAATATTCCTGCACAGTACTCAGTCATTGGAGTTTATCCGCGAACATGGAGTTGCACATCCAGATGTCAAACCTAAGAATATTTATGTTCATGATGGTACTTACAAGCTTGGAGACTTTGTTCATGCTACACTTCTTAATGGAACATTCCATGTTGAAGAAGGAGATGCACAATATATGTCTCATGAAATCTTGAAAAGGTGGACATGTTCTCATTAGGGGTGACATTGTTTGAACTTTTGATAAGAAGGAAATACCCTAGTTCTAGAAAATAGATAGACAAGGACACAAAAATCAAGATCCCAAATCTCCCTAGTTTTTATATATATTTTCAAAATATTCTACAGGTAGGATGTACCCAATTTGTACATTTGTAACCCCTGGAAACCATCTCAGGGAGTTTTCTTACTCTCATGCTTTTTGAATCTACTCTCAAATTTAATCTAGTGATAACCAACCCTCCAAACGTATTGGGGAAAGTGTCCAAAGTGGAAGTTGTTTGTTTCAATATCATGCATATTTTCAAGAGCTGATGGTGCTTTCCTTCTTATAGTAAGTTCTATAGGCATATTTTTTGAAACAAATTTATATGCCTCATGCCTGGACTTTTTGTCAATGAGGAAATTGGTTGTGGAAATTTCAATCATGTTTACAAAGTTCTGAATAGACTTGATGGTTGTTGTTATGCAGTGAAGTGTTCACAAAGCTAGTTATGACTTGACAGTGAAAGGTGATATCTCTTTTCAATCCCCTCTTCTAGAGTTTTCCTCTTTTTTTTTGGGTGTGGAGCCTAATTATCTTCTTTAATCATAGGTATCACCGCATTGGACCCCAGTTCGTAATGGGGCAAAAACACTTCCTATTTGTTCGCTACCAGGGGTGTCCAAGGGGGGGCAGTGACAATTTTTATGAGACCCCTTAGCAGGGGTTTGGGGGTAGTACCCCTAAAGCTAAAAATAGATGTAAAATTTCCTTGTAAAATATTGTAATTTTATAGTCAAGGAGGGTTTTTAATTAGGCGGATTATCTAATGGTAGAATTTATGTTTAATTTAGGGTGTTTTTCCTTAGAAAGAAACCCCTCGCTATATATGAGGGAATTTTATTGTGGTTGAATATATGTGTATTCTAAGCGAGAAAGAGAGAGGAGATTGTCTGAGGGTGAAGAGGAAATTTCAGTGGATGAGTTATAGGTTGTATTTCTTTATTTTGTTGCATAATATCAAAGGAAGGACTGGCTATTTCTCCATGGACGTAGCCTAAATTGGGTGGACCACGTATATATTTGTCTCTCTCTTGTTTTATGCATTTTCGAGTTTGTGTTTCTGAAATATTTTATGTGTTACATTCCTTTATAATATATAATTTTCTAACAACTGGTATCGGATATGAAGGCTTATTTGGCTAATAAACGCGCAGGAGAGAAGGGTTCCTGGTTCGAGTGGGAGCAATGGCAGAAGATGGTAGGTTTAGGGTTGAAACATTTAATGGCCAAATCTACCAACTGTAGAAGATGCATATGGAAGATTATCTGTATCAAAAATATATGTACCTACATATTAGCAAAAAGACGAAGAAGTCAACGAGTATGACAGACATTGAATGGGATATTCTTGACAGAAAGGCACATGGACCAATACGGATGTGCATAGAGGTGTCGGTAGGCTTTAATATTTCAAAAGAAATGACAATAGAGGGTTTAATGTTAGAATTGGCCAAACTATATGAAAAACCCTCAACCTCAAATAAGGTATTTCTTATGAAACGTTTATTTAATATGAAGATGTCAGAAGGTGGATCTGTTGTTGATCATTTAAATGAATTTAGTACAGTTACTAGTCAGTTAAGTTCTGTAGGGGTAAATTTTGATGATGAAGTTAGGGCTCCATTAGTTCTGTGCTCATTACCAAAAAGTTGGAATGGTTTAGTTATGACCATTAGTAACTCTATCTATGAATCTAGCACTTTATAGTTCGATGATGTTGTCGATGCAATTCTTAGCGAGGAAATGTGATGGAAAAGCTCCGGTGAGAAATTGAGTAATGCTTTGACTGCATAGACTAGGGGAATAAAAATGGAAAGAGGAAAGAGCCCAAGATATCACAGTAAGTCAAGGAAAGGTAGATCCAATTCTAGATCAGGGATACTATGTTGGAAATGCAGGAAGAAAGGACACTTGAAGAAAGATTGTAAGTCTTGGAAGGTAAAAGAAGAAGACGCGGAACAAGAAAACAATCATGAAGTGAATGTGGCAGCTAATGTGTTGCAAGATGCTTTGATTATGTCATTATAAAATATTATTGATGCTTGGATGGTAGATTCAAGGGCCTCATTTCATGCCACTCCTGATAAGAAACATTTTCATGATTATGTTCAAGGAGATTGTGGATAGGTTCATTTGGGTGATGATAAACCCTATAAAATCATTAGAATGGTTAAGGTTTTCATAAAACATCAGAATGGAAACCAATGACTATTGAATAGGGTAAGGCATGTTCCAAATCTGAAGCAAAAGCTAATTTCAACAGGGAAGTTGGGAGGTGAAGGTCGTGTAACTACTTTTACAAATCAAACTTGGAAGGTGACTAAAGGAACCCTGGTAATGACAAAAGTAGAAAAGGTTGGTACACTGTATTTATGCAATGGTATTTCTAATTTTGTTAATTCTTTAACCCATACAAGGGCATATACAACATTGTGGAATCATAGGCTTGGGCACATGAGTGAGAAGGGGATGAAGATTCTTCACTCAAGAAATTTGTTGCCAGGTTTGAAGCATGTTGATTTGGAATTCTGTGAGAATTGTGTTTATGGAAAACAAAAGAGAGTTAGATTCCTCAATTAGGAAAGAAAAGAAGAACGAAAAATTAGAGCTTGTGCATACAGATGTATGGGGACCTTCTCAGGTCTCATCTCTTGGTGGCTCTCATTATTGTTACTTTTATTGATGATGCAACTTGAAAAACATGGATTTATTGTATTCAAAATAAATCTGATGTATTTTATACTTTCAAGAAATGGAAAGCTTTGGTTGGAATTGAGATAGGAAAATGGTTGAAGTGTCTCAGATCAGGGAATGGAGGTGAATATTGCATAAAATAGTTTGATAAGTATTGTTTATAGCATGGAATTCACAGAGAGAAGACAGTTCCAAGAACACAACAAGAAAATGGTGTGTTAGAAAGGTTGAACAAGATAATCACAGAGCGTGCAAGGTGCATGAGATTGCATGTAGGATTGCCTTTACAATTTTGGGTAGATGTTGTAGATACTTTTGTTTATCTGATAAACAGAGGGCCTTCAAGTTCCTTAGATAGAGGTATTCCAGAGGAGGCATGGAAAGGTAAAAAGGTAAACTAATCATTTTTAAATACTTTTGGTTGTGAAGCCTTTGTCCACATTAATAAAGAAAATAGAACAAAGATTGAGGAAAAATCAAAGAAATTTATCTTTATTGGATATGGTGTTAATGTTTTTGGTTGTTACTTATATGATTATGAAAATCACAAAATCATTAGGAGAAGAGATGTCATATTCAATGAAAAAGTTTTGTATAAGGATCTAATGCAGGAAAAGAAACATGAAAAAGAAAACAAAGAGTACACAGTGCTTGATGAGATCACAGAAAACGTAAAGGTGCCTAAAAATCATAATGATCAATAGCCAAAACAAAAACAACAACCACAATAGAAAAAAAAAAAAACACCTCAAACACCTAAAAGTGGCATTAGAAGATCTACCAGGATAAGTAGACCCCCTGAATGATACTCTCCTTCATTATATTATGTATTGTTAACTGATTCTGGTGAACTAGAATGTTATGAAGAAGCAGTGCAGGTACAAACCAGGACGAAGTGGGAGTTAGCCATGAAAGAAGAGATGGACTCCTTGGTACATAACCAGACTTGGGACTTAGTCAGGTCACCTTCAAGTAAAAAAATAATTGTAGAATAAATGGGTTTATTGGTTGAAGGTGTTAATACTTACAATCTCCTAGGCTAAAAAGGAAATCAACAAGGATAACCTCAAACCACTTCAGCTCAGTAGCTAGCCCTACTAAGCATGAGAGGGATCTCTCTAAGTCTCTTATCAATGATATGAATTTAAAGAAAATGAATGTTAGGCTAGATATATATATATTTGTTTGTGAAAAATTGGTTTTTAAAAGGGTTTGTTGAACTTAGGGTTTGGGGCCACAAGTAGGTCTAGGCCGTGGGAATATAGGAGCAAGCGTAAGAAGGAACTAGATGTCAGCAACCATGGTGTAATTGGAGTATTCTGTCAATGTAGTATAGAGGATATAGAAAATAAGGAACTAATGAGCATTAAAATGTGATTTCATTAGCTTAAGAAGATAAAACATGTAACCATGAAACCTAGATAATAGAGCTTGATAATACAAGATTTCTAAGTATTTTATCACAAGGTTTTCATAAAGAGAAGAAATATAATGTATGCAAAGATGTTTTAGACCACGATAAGAGTGAAGCACAAACACCATGAACTTACTGTGCTAGAATTCCTTGAAAATAGTTGCAACCTGTATCTGTATTAGCTGAAAGATGATTACAATGCAAGCCTTCCTTTACAAAAAT
This sequence comes from Pinus taeda, assembly GCA_000404065.3. Classification (NCBI taxonomy): domain Eukaryota; kingdom Viridiplantae; phylum Streptophyta; class Pinopsida; order Pinales; family Pinaceae; genus Pinus; species Pinus taeda. The sequence goes on from APFE030935409.1 coordinate 119,400, forward strand.
TTCAACCCTCTTCTCCTAAAGTGAAATAGTACTTATAGGCTCTCCTAGACAACTTTCCCACCTTCAGGAGTTGAATTCCTTGGTGGAGGAACTAACTCCAAGATTCTCTCAACCAATAGGTGAGAGTGAGAAGGTGCAACTCAAACACCTCATGAAGAGTCTGTTTAGGAGTTTTCTTCTTTTATGAGACCTAATAAACATCAAAAACAACCTATGATATACATTTATTCATGCATACATCACCTAGCCTCGTAACATGTGCCATTACATATAGAATCTTGACTTTGACCAAGTCAAACTAGAAACTACAAATTCTACACAGTGAAATTTTTCAAATAAAAACACAGAAAGTGCAAAAGCGTAGTGCTAACTTTGAGATGATTTTAGGTGCCTTCTAGGGGTCAAAATGCAAATCTAAGAGAATGGTCAACTCGATATTCAAGTATAGCTTCGAGAACAGTTTGAATTTCTGAATTTGGAGCATGGGAAGACCTTCAAAAATTCATTCTCGCAAGGTCGCTCCAGAAGTGCAGCGCCTGTCAAAAAATGGTTCAGAATGCTAGTGTTTGCCACGTTTTTGCAGTTTTCTCCAAAAATAAGCCACCTCTGCAAAATCTGGGCAAATGGGTTTTTAGAGGATGCCAAGAACTTTCCAAAAATGTAGACCTTTCCTCAAATGGATGCTTGAGGAAAAAGCGCAGCACTTCTCGAAAGGCCAAATTTCTGAATTTAGACCAAAAATTCTCAAAAAACACAAAATGCTTAGAATTGACTCAAAATTGTAGGGAAGGTGTAAAAATGAGTTTGTTAAAGCTTCATGGAGGCTTCAACGAGCATATCCAAGTTTCCCTCATCATTTTTCTCTTTTTTGGTCTCCTTGAGCTTGTTTTTGAGCTATTTCACTTTGACATTGGCGGTCATGTGTTGAGCTTGATAATGATGTGCCATGTGTCTGAGCATTTTATTATCTCTATTTACCTTGTCCAAGAGCTTTTCCAAATGTTCATTCACCCTGTTGATCCAATATTCTTTATCTTGATGTAATTCAAGGGCAATCCTCTCTTCTAGGTCAAGGTCTTCATTTAGCAATATTCGTTTGTGTTCCTCTTGCAAAGCTTCTTTGGGACCTCTGGTTCTTCATCTTTTCCTCTTTCCTTTACCCTTTGATCCTTCAGGCTCTCTTGATTCTATGATCTCTTTACCTTTTCCAATCTACTGCAATAACTTAGCTTTTTCCTTTTCCAGGATCAACTCTTTTGCCTTGAGTTGATTGTTTTCTTATTCTAGGAATGATATAATGAACTTAGCTCTTTCCATGTTTATTTCTAGCTCATTGATTTGGTAGTCCTTGTCCTTGATGGTTTGTTTCATGATTGAAATCTCATCTTCCTCTTCTAGATTAATGATCTCAAATTCCTGCTCAACTGTCTTCTTACCCTTTGTTGCTGATACCTACTTTTCCGATGAAGAAGGCTTAGCCCCTTTCTCTTTGTGAGAAGGAAACACAAGCCTATGCCCTTTCTTATACATTTTGGTGACCTCTCGTCTAGGTAGCTGAATCTTCTCTATTGATCTGCTATGACCCCATCTCTGCTTGTTGTTTTAGTGTGCTTGTGGACTGAGATGCTGCATTTTCCTCATGCCATTTTAGAGTTGTTTCTAAGAAGGCTTCCCAAGCCATACCCTTCTTTCCCAACTGATGAAGGACAATGGTTTTGATGAGATTAAGATGGAACAGGCTTGGAGAGTGCTCTTTGTCCTTCAACTGTATCTTTTGAGACATTTTTGAAATACTCCTGAATAAATAATTGCACATGTTGAGTGGCTTTTGAGATGTGAAGTGCATCAAGAGGCGAATGTGATATGCATACAACCTTAAGAATCTACCTTCATAAGTAAAGAACCTCATGATGGTCTTCATTAAAGGAGCATACTTATCAACCAAATATCTCAAAGGCATAAGGTGAGTATGTGTGTCTCTGTCTGGAGTCTTTAAGAAGGGTTTGTAGTTTTCAAGATCTAGATTCATTCCTTTGAACCAATATTCGCCATTGTCTGGTACACTAGTTGCTAGTGAGATGGAGGTCATTGAGAAGCTAAACTCAATACCAGAAATGACAACAGTCTCCCCTTTCAAATGTGTAGCCACTCAATCTACCAGCTGCTCATAAAACCCTACTTCACTTACTCTTTTGCAAAATTCCAAACAGTGAACATATTCAAGACATTGTTTGATGAAAGGATAGGACTTGATCTGATTGCAATCTGATGGTTCATATTTGAGAATCCTCCCTCGTTTGTGTTGTTTCTTTCTCCTTGGTGAATAATCAATCTCCATGATGATACAAAATCCTATTAGCAGGAAGTGAAATAGATGTGAGGTGAGTATGAAAATGAAGTGATATATGAGGGATTTTGACAAAATGATGAGAGAGATTTGTGAAAGATGAAATGGCTTTGAGAAAGTGATGGAAATGAGTGTGGAAGATGGTGAACAAATGTGCTGCTGGTGAGTGACATCAAGAAGGTTTTATGGTGTGATTTTTCCAAAATAACTCTAGGAATGAGCTAGGGTTTTGTTTTTTTAGTGTTTAAACTTGATTTGGAGGTGGATGGACCAATCAAGATGACTCATCATACATGTCTGCAGGTGTAGAAAGTCAATTTACATGTTTAGGAGATAAAGTATTGTGATGACCATTTCTACCCTAGCATTTCCCATGGCATTTTTGGTACAAATCCTAGCTTGAGATATTATGAACATGGAATGCAAATGGGAAAGTAAAAATCAAAGGAAATGATATACTTACTTGTTTATCAGCCTTAGCAAGTGATTTGACCAAGTTTGCAAGCAAAAAAATTGAAATTTGGGAAAATTTGGCAAAATTTGGGTGGTTTTCAGGCACTCTGTCCTGCGCGCAGCACAATTCTTCTACGTGCAATGCCAAAGCGCAACGTATTTCTTCTACGTGCAACACCTACTTCAGAAGCGCAGTGCAGTGTATCTACGCGTAGTGCTTGCAAATTTTATTTAAATTCTCCTAGGGAAATGAAATTTTTTCTTTTTAGAGCTAGTAAGCTCGATGATGAAGAGTGAATGAGAGATGAATGAAAAGGTATTGAGTTATTTTGAGTTTATATTGGGTCATTTCTTCACTTTTTCAAAAAGAGAAAAGAAACTAATCCTCTTTAGTGAATTGATTTCACTTTTCTGGAGGCAGATTTTACCTTGCCTTTGCAAATGTGCTTTTTGCATCTCTTGAGTGCCGGTGCTTTCTTCTGCTAAAACTTTTTGATGTCATGAAAATGAAAATAAACCATGTTTCAGTTCTTGAACTCTTTGCTTTGTCAATTTTGACTTATTTCTAACTTTTTGTGGAAATGGTGGACCTTGGGGACTCTTGAGACCTAATGGATGACTTAAGACCTAATGAAATGATAATGATGACTTGACCAATTTTCATGGTATATGACAAGCAACCAGCATGAGTAAAATTTCAGACAATGAATCTATCTTACACTAACCATACTGATGAACCTGACTCTCTAAGCGCACTCCGCTTGTATTACAAGCAATAACTTTCAGTATACACACAAACCAATCTCATTCATTTCTAAAATGTCGGAATGCTGATTTAAAAACTCTGTTTCAACTTAAACATAAAAAGAGCGCAGCCATATAATTCTTTTATAGACATATGACAGATTTAAACTGCTCACATAGTCAATTGAATAATGCCTCTTTTTATATGAGTCAGAACTCAAAGTCATGAAGACTAATAAAACACGAACATAAACATGCAGAAGCACTATGAATTCATAAACACGACATTATTCCCAAAACACCAGCATGGCCCTCAAAATTTCACCTAACTCTGTATGCGCTTTCTTCCGACTGCATTGATTTGGAATGGCGATGTGTTAATCATCGATTTCTACAGAAATGGTTATTTTCAAACTCCAACGCATAGATAGCCACCAGATTCTATCCATTATCGAATCCACTACTTTTTTAACTCGATATGGCAAAGTAAATGGCATTTTTTGTGCTCCAATATGCAACTGTCAGAGTTGCTGGATGCAAGTTAATGAATATCCAATCTATTATGTTACCACAGATCTCTCTTGTTCTGAACAGCAGTTCGAATCACATCTGGCAATTAACGATATCCGAGATTTTTATGCGAGATTTTAGGAATCACAATTTCCAAAATCTGGTGTTGTCCCTAGAATCCGCGCAGTCTATACCTCGTTATTCTCTGTAGAAAGAGATTCCATTCACAAAACTTCACAACCCATTAGTCATGATACAGATATTCTTAACATATTTAAATTAAAACCACAGTTTAACCAATTCAGGGGATTTTCAACGCATGAATCTACACACCAGTTACACAGGCCACGTCTATTTCATTTATAACACAGATCAACCATCACACATTGGTGCAAACAGTATTTTTTTATTATTCATAAGCAGTAATAAAACAGAGGTTTGCTTTGATGCCTTTTCACCAAGAACGATCTCCGGTTTTCTTAAAAAAAACACAATCTTCTTTATTAATCGGAGCTTTTCGCCCATGCAAACAACCACACCACGCCTACTCTGCCTCTCCCAAATCTCTTTGCTTATTACATTTTTTTATGTATTTCCTCCACTAATTGCTCTAACAAACAGCTAACATAATCTCCTATTTTCTCACTCACGGTTACACTCATTTAATAAATCTTATCACTAAATCTTCAAACAAAACAACCGTATTCATTACAATAATAACAAACTATGTGAGGAATCGACCTCCTCAGTAAAACTGAAATTGAACAAACAGTAATAAAATTCACCTCGTCAAACCACAACATGTGGACAATCTTCCACATTGCTGGTCAGTTCCGATGCTCCTGCATCACATACAATGACCAAATTTGTTGTGTAAACCTAGTAGTAGAAAAATTTGACAATGAACCCCTGAAATGATCATGGTAAAAGCATTTTTTGATCTAGGTGATAGGCTAACAAGACTGACACTAATAGAAGGAAGAGGATGGAGGTAGCAAAAGGTATACATCTAGACTTGTGGTGATGGGGTTCACATAAAAGAAAGGTATAAACTTTGATGAAATATTTTCTCCTGTTGCTAAAATGACTTCAATTAAAACTATTTTAAGTCTAGTAGCAGAGATCTATATGCAAGAGATCTATATGCAATAGCCATAAGGATATGAGGTCAAAGGGAAGGAGAAATTAGTGTGTAGGTTGAAGAAGAGCTTGAATAGCTTAAAGTTGGCTCCAAGGTAGTGATATCTAAAATTTGATAGGTTTATGCTGGAACAAGGTTATACTAGATGTCACTCTGATCATTATGATTATCTCAAAAGGAAAAATGATGGTAGCTATGTTATATTATTATTGTATGTAGATGACATGCTTGTTGCGGGGTTTAACATGCACGAAATAAATGTGCTCAAAGGAAAATTGGAAAATTCATTTGCAATGAAGGATTCGGGTGATACAAAAATCCTTGGTATGAGAATAACTAGAGATAGTAAAAATCACAAATTAACACTCTCTCAATGTTACACTGAAATTTGTCACCATGGCTATCTGCAGTTAATATGGCTCCATCAATAGTCATGTTGTCCTCCTTGTCAAGCCTCAAACCTTTGCTCTTCATGTCAAACTTCAAAAAGAGAGAAAGTCACTTTAAAACATTTTTATCTCTGGGTACGCAGGTTCTCTCTACCTTGCCTGCGTGTACGCACTCAAAACACACTGTACCTGCGTACTTGTACGCTCTGTAAGCTAAAGGTTGGGTGCGTACCCCTGTAAAGGTCAAAAGGCGCGAGTTTCATCTCTAAAAAGTTACTTGTGGTCACTTCTAGAGCCTTCTAGAAGAGTGTTTGACGTGTATTGAGCGCCTCCAGATGGTTCATGCACCCCTATGATAGAGGAACTTATCCCATCAAGAGAGGAGCTACCCCATCCAAAAGAGGGAGTATCCCATTGATGTTGGAACTGAATAACTTCCTCTAGAATACTATAAATACAGGCATTGGGCTAGAGGAGGGGAGGTTAAAAGCTGAACATTCCAAAGGGTAAATGCTGCTGGAATTAGGACTTCCATTGTTAACTTGTGAGGAGAGATTACCATCCTTTCTTGTTGCCATATTGGGAGTGGGTGAGCTTGTCAAAGTAGAGGAAATCTCTTGTTGGACCCTGGGAGGAGCTTGCACAAAACCAAGGCTCAGGTTGTAATGGTTCCTTTTTTGTTTCCTTAATACAAATAAGTCCATTCTTCTCAATGATTTGTTGTTAATGAATTATTTCATGTACTCCTTGGTATATATGATGAACATGCTTTGTTTTATGAAATATTCAGGTGTTATGTAATCGTTTGACTGTTAGTGTATGCAGGTCTTAAAGTGAAGGAGGAGCTCAATTGGATCAGCAAGGCTGGACTGCTACGACAAGCGTTGGATTTGAGGTAGGATCGAAAAACACTTGGTTTCTCATAGAATAATGTATGTTTAGAGAAGGATTGCTCTTAATTGTCTTGTTTTTCACTAGCGAGTCTTAGACTCCTAGGGAGGTTAGATTTGTCTGCAAAAATAACTCTTTCCGCATGACAAATTGGCGACTCCGCTGGGGAAATCATTGATGTGATTGGCTTTTCCTTTGAGTATTACTTTGATCTGAAAAGAGTCTTTTTTCTTTTGTTTTTTGATTGCTTGACTGTGTTTTTGGGTGGATTAGCTTAGAGAATAGTTTGTTTTTAGTTTTTCTTCATTTTACAGTAGTACGCACCCTCTGCGTTAGACACAGTGCATACTTGTACACACTGTATCTTTGTACACAGAGCGTAGGCGCACCTGGTTAAACAGGCTGCCTGTGTACCCTGTTAAAATTAAGAAAATTCCATTTTTATCCATTTTTCCCCTTTAGATTTTGTTTTTCTAGTCCTTACTGCCCAGATCCACTGGTTGACTGTCAAAAATCTTCATCTGCACTTGTTCCATTAGTGTCGAAAGTTTTAGTGAAATTCATTGAGATTTTAGCCTTAGGGTTTCGATTTTTATTGGTCCTGTAGTGACTTTGGGTTTAGAAGTTGCGAAGCCTTAGATATCTCTGGTTTTGTCAGCCTTCTTAGGAGTTGGACCAGTCGTAAAGTCTACCCGCGTGAGCGACCTACCTGTGTTGCCTCTTTGCAAAATTTCGATATAACTTGTTTATTTAAAGTTGCGAATTTCATTTTCAAAAAGAACAAAAAGAGATTGAGTTTTTGTTTTGATTAGTTTGTGATTTTGCATAAACTAGTCCTTGGACTGATTGTTGCCAAGTAAAACATCCTGAAATCATCTTAGTAGGCTTTTTCTTCTTAGATTTACTTAGTGAAAGATTAGGTAAATTTCCTTAATTTTCTTTGATTTGTTTTTGAGTGATTTTTCATAGATTTTCATAGATCTTGAAATTGCTTTGATTAGATTAGTTTTACATGCTTTTATTAAATAGGAAAATATCAACGATCTCCTTTGCAAAGTTTGCTTTAGAGTAGCATTTGACGTCTTTGAAAGAGAAAGGAATTTTTTCGTGAAGTAAAGAGTGGTCATGTTTTGTGCGCTTTGAAAGATAAAGAGAATTGTTTCTTTGATTGTCTTTTGAGAAAGTTGTTTTTATTGAAAAGATTGCATTCTCTCAACTCTCTTAATTAGAACATTCATTGAAAAGAGAAAATTATCAAATCATCTTAGGTGCATCTTTTAGAGAATGGAGTCGAGTCTATACACCACCAAGTTTCATCTCCATCACCTTTGTCTTAAAGAACAGCCATTAAAATCAACGCTTAAAGTAAAATTAACTTAGAAATTTTTATTTTCTAGGGCTCTGAAGCACCAACATAGATCAGGCTAGTGTCTTGGAGTAGGTGAGTAATTAACTCTCCAAGACTATTAAAACCAAACAAGTAGCTTATCTTGTGATAGAATAAATCCAGCTGTTACATTTATATTCTAGGAAAGCTCCTCTTAAAGGAGAAGCACGAGCTCGTGTCCCAACCAGTGAGGGGATCAATCCTCCCTCGTTGGGAAGGACGCTAGGCACACATGTATTACAAATGGTAAACCTCAAATTGAGGAGCCAGGGGATCACTTATCGGTAAACCTTGGATTGACCATTGTCAAGGAGCCGGTAAGGGGATTGAGCTTGTTACTCTGCCCTTGCGTGCTGTCGGAGTGTAGACTGTTCCCCCAGGTATATTTGTTGCTGTTGGTAACCTTAGTGGCCATAATCTTAGGATTCTACCCAAGGTGACGGTGGTGGGAAGATCCCACTGTACCTGGAGCAGACGTCGGCTATACTCACTTGGATTTTCTGGGGGGTTCACTTCACTCGAGACGGTTAAAGTGGAGGAACTTGGTCCAGTCTATTCATTAAGCAGGTTGCCGGGGTAACTGTTCAACCCGCTATTTCTGTACTGAATCCTACGAGGTTGGATTTCATCACCAACTAGTGTTTTTGGTCCGGAAGCTACTGTTTGTGTTTGGTTTGACACCCTAGATTCTTTAGGCGTATTTTTCAAAATTGATTGGTTCTTTAGCGACTTTAGGTGTTTTTCTTGAGATTTTACTTTGATTTCATGTGTAGTAGTTAAAAGTTTTTAGCTATGGATGAATCACCGAGATGCTCCCGTAGACTTTGGGGCGAGTCTCCTGAAGTTGTTTCCGTGGCCGATTTATTGAGGCGATCCCGTAGATTACGGGGTGACCCTCCTGAAGAGGTCCGGCCTTATTACAAATGATTGAGAATCCTTGTCACTCCTGGTGGCAGTAGAATAATTTCACCTGAAGAAGGAGAGTCTTCATTGGCAGTTCATTCGGATTACCAAGATTTAGAAACAGGATACGATCCTGAAGCTGTTGAGGTTTCTGAACTTACTGGTAGTGTTACATCTGCCGGTGATATAGGTGAAGAACCTCACATATCCGAACCTGTTACTCCATCTTCTAGTGGTCCTGGTTCACCTAAGGTAGAAAAATTTATCACCGAAAATCTCCCTTCTGGTTTGATTTCTATTGAAGAACTCGCCCCAGAAGAAGATCTAGGTGCTTCTTATCTTGAAGAAGATATACCTTTTCGATCTCAGAGAGCGTGAGTCTATATCTTACAGTCCCCCTCGAGCTACCACTTGGTATCTTTCGTTGACCAATTTTTTGGACAACTCAGTCAGTTTTTCTCCACCTCCTTTTCCTTTTCCACCTAGAGTTTTTACTCCTCCTACATATATGTCGAGTCCGTCATCTCCAGACGCCTATTTATACGGCGGTCCGTCTGTTCCAGTTGGATATTAGTCCATTTTTGGTACTTTTTCAGGAGCATCTCCTCGTCCCTACGAGTAGAAGTTATTAGCTGGAAGTAGTGGTAATAGTCAATTAAGTGCAGAGGAAATTTTGATGATGTCAAGTCAACCTCAAGGCAGTCAGTTACAACCCGGGGGGCAGCCTCAAGGTACTCCATATGTGCCTGGGGGGCAACCTCAGGGTACTTCTTATCTGCCTGGGGGGCAACCTCAGGGTGCTCAATTTACGCCTGGGGGGCAACCTCAAGGACAGTATGTCCCTACGGGACAATACCTTCCTCAAGGTCAAACCCAGACCCAATATGTGCCCCAGGGTCAACCCCAGTATTCTTATGTACCCCAAGGTCAATCTTCATATCAATATCAACCCCAGAGTCAATATCCTTATGTACCTCAAGGGCAGCAACCACAGTATCAGTATGTGCCTCAGGGTTATCAACCCCAAGGCCAGTATCAACCGCCTTCAGGTCAACCATATTATCAATCTTACGCTCAGCCTGGTTATGGACCTCCCTTTCCTCAAGGTCAATACCCTGGCATGAATTTGGTGTGGGATCCTTCCGAGAATCTACAAATGTTGCAACCGAACATGCAGTCGTCTTCCCAGCCTGGACAGGCTGCTGGTCCATCTAAGCAACCCGTCCAATCTATGGCGTCTTCTGCATCTTCTGTAGTCTCTCAGACTGGGCCTAGTACTCCTAGTACTCTGCCTCGAACGTCTGCTGCGACTACTACATCATCTCCTTCATCCACCCCAACTTCTTCCGGAGTATCAGCAGTTCCAATTTCTACTGTTCCTGTGTCTGTTCCTCAGACCTCTGTGCCTCAGTTTGGACCTACGATCCAGACTTCAGTCCAGATTCCTGTTGGGAGTACGGTTGTTACATTTAACCCTCAATTTATCCAACCTCCATACCAGGGACAGTACCAACCTCAATACGGTCCTGCTGCTCAACAACCAACTTACCAGTATCAACCGTATCCTGGGTATACTTATCAACAACCTCAGCAACCCCAGTACGGTCCAGTTAATCCTGGTTTCCCAGGAGGATATAATATCCCTAATCCAAATCCCATTCCAAGTTATCCTGGATATCCTCCTCCTGGGGCTAGTTCAGTGACCCCAAGTTTTCGAGATCCTAATCGGCAATTGCCTTTTATCGCAACCTTGGATTTACCAGACTTGACGCGTCTTACAAATGATCCAATCAGTTATCATCCATATTGGCCATCAATGTCGAATAAGTTGCCCAGCGACATACTTAAGTTCGAAGGTAAGCCTGGAGAGGACCCTTCAAATCATGTGATGACTTACCATCTCTGGTGTGCATCAAATTCGATCTCGGATGATTCAATCCGTTTACGTCTTTTTCAGCGTACGCTCATTGGTCTCACGGCCAAGTAGTACATTGAGTTACCACGGGCCTCTTTTTACAACTTTAGTCAGTTAGCCATGTCTTTCTTAACTCATTTTCAGTTGCCAGTCAGGTATGATAACGGCACGGAATTATTAACTTCGCTGAAACAATCGACGTCCACCTATATATCCGATCATATTCATGAGTGGAGACGTCGACAGCGGTTAGTGAAAGTCTTTATTCCAGACCAAATCTTAGCTGAATGGTTTTTGTCAAATCATTGTTACCAAAGATTACTGAACATGTAGCTAAGACTGGTGTAGTTACTGAAGAGCAAGTAATTGCTCAAGCGCAGTACCTTGACTTGGTTTATACCCAGTCAGGTACCTTACACGAGAAGATCCCAGATCTTCCTAGTTCCAATCAAATCGCTGCTCCGCCTTCGGGATCTCATGCCGCTGATGGTATGATCGGTTCGGTGAACACTAAAAGCAAGAAGAAATCTTCCAAGAATTCTTCTCCCATAATCACCCTACCTGATTCCCCGACAGGTGAATCTTCTTCTCCCGAACTTTCCGCCGACATTCATGCCGTAGAGACATCTATGGCCAAATCAAAAAACGGTGGAAAGAAGAAAGGAAAGAAGAAAAATAAAGCAGATAAAACTCCCAAGGAGAAATTAGAAAAGTCGGAAACCAACGACGAAAAGCGCAAGCCCAAATATCCTTGTCTTATATGTGAAG
>APFE030935409.1:141906-154844 GCA_000404065.3 Pinus taeda
GTGTTTAGAGAAGGATTGTTCTTGTTTGGTTTGTTTGTCACTAGAGAGTCTTAGACTCCTAGGGAGGTTAGGTTTGTCCGCAAATATAACTCTTTCCGCATGACACTCAAAGTGAGTAGATACAAAAATGTTGGAAATATTTAATATGCATAACACAAAACTAGTTACTACATCTTTGGCTAGCCATTTCAAACTAAGTGGAGATGTGTTCCAAGACTCAAGAAGAGATGGATTATATGTCTAAAGTTCCATATGCATCAGCAGTTGGAAGCTTAACGTATGTAATGGTCTGCACAAGGCCTGATATTGCACATGCAGTGCGAGTTGTAATTAGGTACATGAAAAATCGAGGAAAAGACCATTGGATGGAAATGAAGTGGATTCTCAAGCATTTGAGAGGTACCATATATCAGGGATTATTCTTTGGTGGTTCAAACATTTCTTACAGGGATATGTTGATGTAGATATGGCAGGTGATAGAGATAACAAGAGGAGCACCACACAGTATGTGTCTATTATAGGTGGAACAACTATCAGTTGGGTTTCAAAATTGTAGTGTTGTTGCACTCTCAACGATGGAAGCAGAGTACATTGCTACTACAGAGGCTAGTAAAGAAATGATTTCATTACAAAGGTTTCTGGATGAATTGGGTAAGAAGCAAGAGTTGGGTAGGTTATATAGTGACAAGTAGAGTGTCATTCATCTTGCAAAGACCTCAACATTTCATTCCAACACTAAACATATATAACTCAAGTACCATTTCATACGGTCAATGTGGGAAGATGGATAGATGGAGCTAGAAAAGATACACACTAGCCAGAAAACTGCAGATGATGATGAATATGAGAATTGATCTTCAAGTATGATGATGAATATGAGAAACAAGCAGGTCCAAAGTGGAGTCATTGTCCAGCAAATGAAGCAGCGGTGGAGTTTTTGTAATCAATCTCCAAGTGGGATATTGTTGGGTGTGGAGCCTGATTATCTTCTTTAATCAGAGGTATCCCCACACTTGACCGTAGGTCGTAATGGGTCAGAAACGCCACCCATTTTTCAGTGCCAAGGGGGTCCAGGGGGGTGGGCCATTCATTAGGTAGATGATTTGACGGTAGAAGTTATGTTTAATTTAGGGTTTTTTCCCTAGAAGGAAACCACTCACTATATATGAAGGAATTGTATTTCAGCTAAATATATGTGTATTTTGAGTGAGAAATGGAGAGAAGATGGTGTGAGAGCCAAGAGGAAATTATGTTGGATTGACTGTAGGCTATATCTCTTCATTTTTCTAGATAATATAAAAGGAAGGACTAGTTGTTTCTCCGTGGACGTATCCCAAATTAGGTGAACCATGTATATCTCTGTCTCTCTTGTTTTATGCATTTTCTGTGTTTGTGTTTCTGAAATATTTATGTGTTCTGTGGAGCGCTTGAAAGGTATGCTTTTTGAATAATAATCTAGTGGTTTTCTAATGAGTTTCTTAACCTTTTCTGCATTATAAGTCTAGAGAATAAAAGGATTTTGATGAATAGTGTGAAAATGAACAAACGAAGCTCAATCACCAATACTCGATGTTTTCTATGCAGAAGGACGCGGAAACGGGGAAGCATCAAGCAGAAACAAGAAGCAAAGGGAAAGCAATTGCTGTCCCCTCGCTAGGAAACCGGATGCGGACGCGATCTAGAAGAATTAAAGCCGAATGACCCAGGAAAAGAACGTGGACGCCAAGACGGAGAGCGCAAGAAAAAGGATGAGAAGAACTGAACGATTAGCGAATCCCTCAGGATCTCTGATCCTGAGGGATCGCTGCTTTAGCTTATCTTTTGTATCTAAATATCTCCGTCGTTTCTGTTATATAAAGACACCACGCCATTGAGCGTGAGGGAGAGAAAATCGATTACTGTAATTGTACATTTTGGGAACAACTCTGAGCATTAAGTTTTGCCGAAGACTTGATCTTGTGTATCTTTGTTAATGCAATCAACATAAGAATTTTGTGTTCACTTTGCCTCTGCGTCTGAAGTAGCTTTAAGCGGTGCACCATTGGTAGCCAAGGGCCCAGCTCCGACGGTCACTCGCTGTTGTATCATACGGTGATTTGTGTGGTTTGATTATTTCCTTTGTTCAGCAATCTGATGTATCTTTTACATGATAGACTATGTTCTTTAGTTAACTTCTGAATCTGAATAAGTTTCCTCATTCATGTCTCTGTATTATGTAAAGTGAATTCCTTTGAATTGCATCCCGGTATTGGTATGCCTGGCATCGTCATTGGGTTCATATAAGATAAGTGTTGGCGAGATCTGAAAATAATATCACTCTGTTCAGAAATAGTCACGTCATATATCTCCCTCAGATTGTTGTAGTAACTTAGGATGTGTGCATCTGTGTAAGATTGCTGTTCCATTGCGTTATTGCTCCGATCGAGTTAGTTGTTCCATATGATTGACGTTTCCTGTTTGCTGTTCCATTTATTCATGCTGGTTTGATTACTGCTGTTCCATTTACTTATGCTGTTCCATTTATTCATGCTAGTTTGATTACTGCTGTTCCATTTACTTATGTTGTTCCATTTAAGTCTTGCTGTTCCATTTCATAATTGCTGTTCCATTTACTGTTGCTTACCCGCTTTGATTGCTCTCAAGAGAAAGCAGGCCTAAGACTGTTGTGAGCCCAGCAAGACGCTGCCTGACTCCCAGATCCATAAGCCTTTGCTTTGGTTTTCCTTCTTTATCAGTTTCTAAAGGGAAGGGTTATTGGTTCCGTACCCTTGACTGATCAGATTGATTTGTGTGATTTTATCTTTGAGTTGATTCAATTATAGTTTAGTTTCTGCTTCCTTTCACTTCATTAGAACACTATACTACCGAGCATTACTTGGGCAAAACAACCTCGGATTGAGTTACTCTTTGAAAGAACAAACGATCCCGGATTGACTTAATAATGTGGAATAATTAGTGGTGTGAGAGACCCTAGTTATAGCTCTACATGTTCCATTGCTTTGTAATGTAATTTTTTCTAACACTTTCAGCTAAATTTAGCATGGATATTGATTAACATGCAATATATGTTTTACTTTTCAGAAAGGTGGCATTGACAGATTCATATTATTTTCACGAGTTGGAGGTGATTGCATTCTTACAGTCAGTTACTCAATTCTATAGACATATGTTTTTAAACAAATTTCTATGCCTCGTGCTTGCACATTTTGTCAACCAAGAAATTGGTTGTGGAAATTTCAGTATTGTTTACAAAGTTCTGAATAGACTTGATGCTTGTTTTTATGCAATGAATTGTTCACAAAGCTAATTATGACTTGACAGTGAAAGGTGATATCTCTCTTCATTCCTCTTTTCTAGAGTTTGCCTCTTTCAACTACAGTTCGCATGGATATTGATTAACATGTAATAGATGTTTTAATTTTCAGAAAGGTAGCATTCATGGAAGTTCAATTATTGGAGTCCATAGGTATTATTATAAACTGATTATGTTTTTCCTAGTGATTTCCTATATTTCAGATTCATGTTAATCCTTCTACATGGACATAGACATGTGATTTAGAAGACAATTCTTAAAAATATTTTTCTTGCAGGCACCCACAAAATATTGTGGGATATCCCACTAACTAGTTTGAGAATGAACATTTTTACATTCAAATGGAGCTTTGTGACCATAATCTGGCAACTTAAAATGACCGAGGAATTCTAAGAATAGACATAGACTTTCTTGAAGCAATGTGTCAAGTAAAGAAAACATACTAATTTTTTCTTCTAAAAGGTCCTAAATTTTACATCCCAACAATATAAGACATTATTCATAATTTTCTCATTGATTTCTCAGGCATTTGAATTTATCCACGTACATGGAGTTACACATCTAGATGTCAAACCCAAGAATATTTATGTTTGTCATGGTACTTACAAGCATATAGACTTTGGTCGTGCTACACTTCTTAATGGAACACTCCACGTTGATGAAGGAGATGCAAAATATATGTCCCTTGAAATTTGGAATGATAATTATGAACATCTTGAAAAGGTGGACATGTTCTCATAAGGTGTGACATTTTTGCAATTTTGATGAGAAACCAATACCCTGATTCTAGCAAATGAATATAGAGGTACATAGAAATCAAGATCCCAATTCTCCCTTGTTTTCCTATATCTTTTCAAAAGATTTCATAGGAAGGATTTTTTGATAAATAATTTGTTATGTTTCCTATTTATATATTTAATGGGATACTCAAATCTGATTTTTAATCTTTTTTTTTCCAGGAGTTACTCTAATGGCAGCCTTTAAGTAATAAATCAGTTGTTGCATGTAATGTTTTATGAAATAGCCACAACCCTTCCATTTCGTTTGATCTATTTTTGGTACATTATGGTTTATAAATAATGAATTTGAAGATGATATCATCTTATATTGTTCATAATCAAGTTATTTAAGAGAAGAATTTGGCTTATGAAAACAAAAAATAAATGAAGGTTTGTGCCAACAAAGTACGATTAGGGTTTTGTGTGGGTTTAGGATTGTTTGATGGTCAAGTTTTGTGATTTGAAAATTAGTGGCAGTCCAAATGGTGGGGCCACTCCATTATGTTGTACTCCAGACCTTGCCAAGTTAGAAATCTATAAATAAGGCGATATCATTGCACAACAATATTTTGGTGAGCCAAATTTGCCTCTTTGCATTCCTTATATTCTAGGGAAATAATTTGGAAGCAAAGAAACAACCAAACATCATCAATATCACAAAGTCTAGTATGTACAACATTTATTTTATTATATGACATCCATAAATCAAAGGCATTATTATCAATGGAAAGACTATGTGGAAGAATCCAACAGGTTATTTTCTAGTCAAGTTATCAACTTTGTTGAAATTCAATTAGTTATTTTTGTAGCCTACCTTATTCTTAGACTTATCTAGTTTCTCCAATATGTGTGTTTGACTAGAGCAGTAGGAAGAAATCAAGGGCAACTAAGTGGGAAGCTATGTTGTTCTCATTTTCGTCACACAATGAAGTGAATTCCTATATTTCAAATTCATGTTAATATTTCTGCATGGATATAGATGTGTGATTTAGAAGACAGTTCTTAAAAATATTTTTCTTGCAGACCCCAATTTTTATATGGAATTTGTATCTATGGATAAACACATTTTCCCTAAGTGGGTAGCTACACTTAGAACAACAGAAAAAAAGTGGTTTAACCTTTTCCTATAGTAGATAGATGAAATGAAGGAACTTACTTGTAATCTTTTGCTTCCTTGATCTCCTTTGAATTTCTCTGGTCGCTCCCACTTGAACTAAATCCACTCAACTGGTACATGTCAACAAAAACCAAAAACGACAACGATAAAAGCATACATGATCTATCTACTATAAACCAATGGAATCGACAACATTGAAACACATAATCATCATAGACATGAAAAAGAATATGAGAAAAGGAGATAGAATGGAAAATAGACATATAAACAAGAATATCCACTCAATTGTATGATAGAATATACCCAAATAGATGGATAACAAGAATATTTGTCTGATAGAATGGAAATCACGAGGTTAAAATGGAGATTGGTTCATTTTTACAAAAGATTGAACCGCAGGGAACCATGCTTGGATTCAATTTCATTTTTACACAATCTAGGTTCAGTTTTACACAAGCTTGAACCATGAGAAAACTATGCTTGAGAATGGTTTACATGCCCCCGACATGATGACTCGATTCTAGGTGCATGCCCCTCAAGCTTCATTGCATTCACCTAAGTGGAATACTCATGGCTATCAGGTGGATGGAATGAAGGTTCATTTACGAGATCAAGTCAAAGACTTGACTGGGATTTTACGAGATCTAATCAAAGATTCAAATTGGAACTTTTCTCCAGGGGACCTTACTTCATTTTTTATTGAGCTTGACACAATACAAGGAACTCTACTTAGAATCCTTGTTTCATTTTTTAATGAGCTTGACACAAGACAAGGAACTATGCTCTAGGACCTATTTCCTTTTTTAATGAGGTTGACATAGTAAAACAACTAACCTCATAATCCTTGTTTCATTTTTTAACCAGCTTGATACAAGACAAGGAACTACGCTCATATTCCTTGTTTCATTTTTTAACGAGCTTGACACAAGACAAGGAACTCTGATCATATTCCTTGTTTCATATTGGACCATATATCAAATATTTACAACGTATAAAAGGGATGATAATATACACATAGACCATATCATACAACACACACTTGTTATTGAGTAAAATTTAATAAGAATATATCGAGATGATTATACACCCAAATAGTTGAATTACATAAGAACAATAATTAGAAAGAAAAACTAGAGCCCTAACTCGATTCACTCATATATTTTCTTTTCCATACATTTCTTCAAGTAAAAGCCAATGGTAAAATATCTTTGTTATGGCCTTTCTCCTGTCTCCTGATTGATATTTATTTACTTATCATTACTCATTTATTTGATCATCATTACTAGTGGAAGATGCTTAGAGATGTGAATAAAGAGGAATATAGATAAAATATTAATTTTTATACCTATGGTAAAGTCACTTAGGTTATTATAACAAATATTTCAAATATATTGACTTTACTTACATAAAAATATCATACTCTTATTGAATGCATGGTTGGCATTTATAGTCAATGCTTACAACAAAATGTTGCAGTTATAACCTCCCTAACACCTAACTAGATAGATATTATGTATTGCTTTGTATGGAGTCCATCATTGGTAAATAAGGCCCATGTAGTCGTGTGAACACATTATAAGAAGGATTACCAAAGGGCTCATCTACTAGAATGTTCATTCTCCAGAATTTTCTTAGAGGATAAGAGTACTATATAAAGAGGTAGAAGCATGTTATAAAAGATGTTCTTGAAATCAATTGTAATATATGCTCTATTATATTGGAGGTTCTCCCTTGAAGAGGCAGGTACAAATTGCTTCCATGTGAAATTTCAAGAAGGTATAATGTTATGGTTCATATTATTTGTTGTGTTTGTGATTCTATTTATTTGTACAATATGTCTAAGTAATGTATATAATTTCTACTCTTATTTCTACAATATGTTTCATCAGACAAGGAAAAACATTAAATTAAAGAATCTGATATTATTGAAGTCATAATTCATTGTTTCTCCTCTATCAGATGACTAGTATGCCTTTTGTTTTTACATAGGGACTCAGGATACTTGTTTTTAAAACAATCTCTAGATAAGTGTCCAAACTTGAAATAGTAAGGACATGCATCATTCATGTTAACGTTAGCATCATAGTTTGGTGGTGCCATACCTTGATGTGGCTTTGCACATGGTGGCTTTACGTATGGTAGATTACTTCCCTTAGTTCAGTCCCATGGATTTCCTCTGGATGGTTGTTTCCCTTTCACCATTAATGCCAAGTCTTAATTTTGAGATCTGTAATTAAGATTTTTCCTTCATTCTTCCTCTTGCAATAAAATATTTATGAGTTCATCAAATGTAGGAGCTTTTTCTCAGGCTACAAGGCATCTAATAAATATATGATATTCTTCTAACATACCATTCAATGTTATAGTTACTATATCTATGCTTGAGATGTTTTTACCATTACCACCCAATTTGTCTTTCAAATCTTTAATTCTAGAGCTAAATTTATTTGTATTCTCATTCTCCTCCATTTTCATTGAAAATAATTTACTATTTAAGAAAAAAGACTTGGCTATTGGTTGTTTGATACAAAACTTTAAGGGTATACTATGTATCCTTAGATATCTAGTAGTCTCTGCAGAATAATATTGTCCTTTACTAGCATTCTAAGAAGAACTTTTTCTTTTCTCTCATGACACTCCCAATCCTAAGTGAGTTTATGGATGGTACAAGTTTGTCTTTTTGCCTATATACAATGGGCCAAACATTTTCTCCTTCCAACAAAGTCTATAGTTTGAACTTCAAATTCACGTAATTTGACTCGTATAACTTGTTTGATTCATTTAAATAATATTATGCCAGAGATATAGCCATTTTGCACACATTTAAAAGAAATCTCACAACAAATTACCTTCTTGAAGCTAAGGGATGTTGTTACCTCCTTTTTTGTTGAAAGGAGAAATAAGAGATATGTTAATCAATGCTTGCTCATTTTCAACACCAACATTGATTAATCCACTATGTTTTGATCACTTTGATCATAAGAAAAAAAAATATTACCTTTCTGAAATATTTGTTGTAATAGGAGGTAACTCCAAATCGAGTCCCTCAAACAATACTTTTATCAATGGTTAATTGTGGAAATGGTAGAGTAGTAAATGTATATCTTTCACTTTATACAACAACTCTCACTCCAACAACTTCACTTGGAACACTAGTTAGGTGCCACCCATGCTAGCGAAATGTACTCACTTTGGCATTGACCCACAAAGTAATTTATGCCAAGGGTGATCAGGAATGTGATGTACAAGAAATCAATGTAATAATACTAAGGGATTATGAAGGGTTGTGATCAATAGTGCCTTGCGCAGTCAAGCTTTCATGTCCCATAAAAAATGTCAATTGGTTGGGCATCACAAGGGATTTTATTAATTTTTTTAAAACCCGCTATTGTTGAGCCTACTTTGGAATTGGAAGATGATGTATGGTGGACTGGGTTGAGGTATGCACACAAGGTCACTAGTACCTCCATTATCATCGGTAAACACATCGATGACTTGTAGATGATATCATCTTTGGGTGTGATTTGGAATAAATGGGTTAGCGATTTGCAAAAGGAATTTGAAATGTCTAGGATAGAAGAATTGAAATTATTTCTTGGTTTACAAGTCTCTCAATCAAACAAAGGTATATTCATTTCTCAGTCCAAATAATTAAAAGAAAAATTGAAGAAATTTGGCATGAAATATTGTAAACATGTCAACACAAGCATGATCACTAGATGCAAATTGAGCTAGGATGGCGAATCCCCTTATGCAAACTAGAGTACATATAACTCAATGGTGGAAGTTTCTTATATTTAGCAACATTTTAACAAACCCTAGTTGATTTTCCGTGTATATAAAATAAAACCAGGGTCGTGGGACACATATAACAAGCTGAATGTTTGGAAAACATTATAGTGGGCATCACTTGTGCTTTAATAATGGCTATGGAAATTGTTAAAAGCATTGAAAATAAATGGAATTTAATTATGAGAAATAAAATGAAAATAGGAGAAAAGGAATATGAAGAGACATAAACATGCATGCAAGGGAAATTAGAGAGAAAATGAAGGAAAATGAAAGAAAAAGGAGACACCAATAATAAAAAGGAATTAGAGAAGCAATTACTAGTTTTTTGTCAGTTTTAGCATTTCTCTCTTACGCTCTTGCACACGTAGAGGATTCTTGGAGCATTCCAACATTCACTTGGACTTGGAGAAAGCAATTAAAGGACAACCAAGGAATTGGAGGATAATGGAAAAGATGGTTGGATCAACAACTACAATTGGAGTTCATTGCATGTAACATGATGCATGTGTGATTTCCGTGCTGAGATTTGGATGCATGATACATGCATGTGGTTCTTTGGCTATTTTGTTTCCATTGGCATGGGATTTCCCTAGATTGATAGTGGTTTCAACCTTTCCTTACCATTTCCTTGATAACCATGATGTAGTTGGTTTTTTATTTGATTTAGCTTTAGATGTTCGATAGAATTGGATCCTGGTTGAGATGGTCTCATGAAAATTCCCAAGGATCAAGGGTGGAGATGGGATTTCTCTTGGAACTCTAAATGGATAGGTGGAGATAGGAAAATTCATTTGGAGTTGGGAAGGAATTCCTAGGCATCCATGCTTGTTTTGATGTTAGTGATTTATGGACCAGTATACAACAATGATTAGTAGATTCACATTATCAGAATTAATGTAAAGGTTATTATCAGTTGTTCTCCTTTTGAATCCTTGTTGTTGTGGGATTTGTCCAACCTTTAGTATTGAGCTCTTATGGTTTGTTTTAACCCATAGAATGCTTTCTTTGGTATACAAACTATATTTTCATCTTTAGACAGTTGAAATCCATTTGGATTTCCAATGTATCCTTCCTTCTCTAGTTTACCATTAAGAAAAGATATCTTGACATCCATCTAATAAACTTTAAATTTCCTATGCTTGCAAATTCCAAAAACATCCTAATAGCTTCTAGTCTAGCTAGAGGGAACTTTTTTTTTTTTAAATCAATACCTTCAACCGATGCATATCCTTTATATACTAGTATGGATTTAGTTCTTACTACTTGTCCATCAAGTTCATTCAACTTGTTCTTAAATGACCACTTGGTATCAATGACATTTTTCGTTTTTGGTCTAGGGGCTAGTTCTAAAGTGTTATTTTTATTTTTCTAATCTAGTTGTTCATCCATTTCCTTAACCCAATGCTTATCTTCACTAGCTCAAATTAAACTTTTCTGGTTCTATTTGAGACAATGGTGCAAGATTTTCATGTGTAGGAGTGCCAACAATTTTCCTTCTATTTTCCCTCATAGTCCTTAAAGGCACTTTTGTATTTGTAATATCACCCTATTCTACCCCTACTTATTGTAATGATGGTTGTGATTATAACACAAACATGGAAAGATTACGTCTCACTAGACCTCTGATTAAATATATGATAATTATCATTATTTTTAATTAATTAAGAAAATGAAGGTTGGATGACCTTATGGATGCATGGTTTTAGTAAAGCTTGCTATGCCTCTATTTTGCTACATATGCATGGCCTTGTAAAACCATTAAAATTCTATTTTACAAGATTCCAAGCTTCGATGAAGAACAATCTATAAAAACATCATTCAAACAGCCGATTATTAGTTTTTAATTAATAAACATACTTTTACATAACTGTGCATACTAATGACATCATAAATTATACTTAATATCATAAATATCAATTTATGTTATTGATATTTAATATGATATTTACTTAATATCATAAATTAAATTATAATTTTATGATATTTAAAATAATTATTATTATTAATTTTATTATTATTCATGGATAAGTTAATTATATTTTTATGATATTTAAAATAACTATTGTGATATAATTTTAGAATTTAATTATTTTCTATGATGATGATGATGGTTAATGTCTACACAGACCAAACTTTGGTCTATCAAACCTAAAGAAACAAATTATTTTGTTTGATTTAATATTTTATTCCTATGCTCAAAAAGCTTGGAGAGAAACCCCTCGAGCTCACTATAATTTTGACATCGTAAAAGGCTAGGAAGGTCAGTATTGGAACAAAGATTATGAAACTGAGATCTAATGTGGTTGTACGTGGGGCACTCTAAGAGGAAGTAATTTGCATGCTCGAAATTCGCACAGAGATGGAAAATCCTTTCCATCCATGGTGTTTTAGGAACTGCCCAATGACCCATTTCATTATGGAGTTCATGAGAGTTCATTCTAATCTTGGCTATATTAATTTTCTTCTTTGAGCTAGTTAAAACGAAGAGATACTTTTGATCTTCTAGGGAGGGGTTGATGACCTCCTTATAATATCTTAATTTTCTTTTAGCTGCTAAATCTTTCTCACACCACATTTTTTATTTGAACTTAGAAGTAACAATATTTTTAATGTTATGAATGTCTTGCAATGCAACATTCTCGTCAATCTCCCAATGGTTTAACTAGGCACTGGTGCATTTATACCAACCTTGTTTGAGTCTTAGGTGGTTTTGGATGGAATTTAAATCTAACTTAGGAAGCCTATGGTCTCCTATGTTATTGAGTTTGTGCTTGTACAACAAAAGCCTAGTCATAGCTAGGCTCTCAATAGGGGAAAGACCCACTTCTATAAACAGAATAGGATAGGTGATCTAGGTCTAGGTGTGAAGAAGAACCCTTCCAAGACCTTTTACATTTTTGATGTGTTAAAATTTCTTTTTAAAAGAGCATTAATGAATACATCTACATGCTGAAAAGAAGAGGCACATAACAATCATTAGCACATGAAAACATAAGTCGTTGATAATGGAATTTGTCCAGGAGGGACTACGTCTCCAGGCCCTAGTGTCAAGATGGTGTAGGTCGCTTCATTAAGTGTTGTCAATGAAGATGATGTACACAGATATGATGTCTTGATCATACAAGGAAGAATGCCTTCACGCAGGAGTGGCTCTAAGAGACATTCCACAGCTAGAAATCTCAATCAAAAGACTCCTATCAGTATGACACAAAAACATGCATGGTGCGCATCCCGCCAATATGGCACAAAAGGGATGTCAAAGAAAAACACATGCATGATGACAGAAAGAGTATCCCAACAACACTTAACAAGGGATCTCAAAGCATAACATAAAGAGTTATGACAGCAAGTACATCACATAGAAATATTTCACATCAAATCCAGAAAGGAATCATGACAACATGTAATAAACAAGATCTTGCATCAACATCAATCATGGATATGTGCAGTAAAATGTAAAAGAAGAAGTACATGAACAATAATCATATACCTCACACCACGGGCCATCTAAAGAAGTGGATGTCTCACTACTGAAGCTGCTCAGACCATTGATCTCAAGGCATCGATGAAGGAAGATGGTTGCTCACACAAGAATGTGGAAATTTGAATGAGACTGTCAAAGTGCTGAAACTTGCTTAAGCATTGATTTCACATCATCGATTGTAAGAAGAAGAACCGATCAAAGAAGAATCGATCTCACAGAATAATCGATCAAAAGAAGCAGAATTGATCATGAAGAGAAGAATCGATCATAAAAGAGAAGAACTGCTCTGGACTCTCAGCTCTGTAGCTCACTGGCTATCGACTCTATAGCACTCTTGATCCGGATTTAAACAGGAACGCAACAAATTACAGAGATAACCATATACACAAAGATGCAACGGAAATAATACTTCATTTCATTAATGGAAAATACTGAAACATGCTTACAATCAGA
>APFE030935409.1:174612-189400 GCA_000404065.3 Pinus taeda
ATAAGGAGATGGAGGATAAAAGGAAGCTAAGATACTATAAGGAAGTGATCAATCCTACCTTTGATAACCAAAATTATCTCTATGTGTTAACCGACACTAAGAAAAGAATGAACGTCACTAGGATAAGAACTAATTCTCATGAGCTTCAAAGTGAAATTGGGCAGTGGTCTACTCCCAAGTCTCCCTGGGAAGAGAGAATTTGTCAGATTTGCTACACTAAGAAGGTGGGAGATGAAAAGCAATTCCTTTTAGAGTGTCTCGCTCTTACTAACATCCTCTCTCAATTCCCTAACACTGACCACATTTCCAACCTTCTTGACTTATTAAGCCAACTCAACTATAGTGATCTTGGAGCACTTCTTTCCCTTCTCTTTGATCATAGAAACAAAATTTTGAAGAATCACAACTAAATTATTTTTCTTTCCTTGAGGTCCAATAAGCCGCATTGGTCTTAGTGGATGTTAATCATCATCATCATCAATATTTATATTAATATTTAATTAATAGCTATAATTATAATTTAATATTTATTATTATTAAATTAAATTTTTTAATATTAATAATAACAATAATATATTTTCATTGTAATTTTTTTAATCTTATTTTTAATTATTAATATATTAATTCAATGTTGTGTGGGAATACAAATGAAAAGCCATTCGACAATATATCAAACCACCTTTAATTAATTAAATGTCATTGTGTGGTATTAAAGGATTTAAAGTGAACTATCCTAATATCTTTAATTTAAAAGACTTAAGGGTAAAATTTCATACAATTTGGCTCGTAGCTCAATTAATACAAAATGATCACTAAGGCGCATCCATTTGGCAACATGGGTTATGGGATTTTTTTTTTTAATAAATGAATGGAGAGAATTATATTTTAGGAGAATATTCTTAGTCGTATAAGACCATCCACCACTATGATTTAACAAAGGATTATCATCTTGCCAGTTATAAGGTTTAATAAATATTTTTTAATTAAAAAAAATGAAACAGAAGAACACTTACGTAACAAACGTTGAAGAGTCACTGCTTCATTTATTCTCTTCCACCTCCTGACATTACATCGAACCACCAAATATGTTAGCAAATTTAGTTCCATTTACTACGCAACACCTAATTTCATTTGTTGCGCAACACCTCAAATGAAATGTTTCATTATACTTCTCAGTGATTATTGCATTAATGTGGATGATTATTGCTGCAATCACTGTTGTTATTTGGTGGTAGAGGTCATTGTTGGAGAGGATGAGACTCAATGCTACTGCTATTAGGGCCAAGTATGATATGGAATTGATTACAGTTCATGTGCCATGGGCGAGCCTAGTTTGACAGGGTTGGTACATCAACAAATCTTATTTTAGGTTAATTTATTTAAATTTGGCGAAATGAAATTAAACTTTGGACTTTGGGAAAGACACAATGAAGTTGGTTTCTTGTCAATATGGATTTCTCTCATATTATCATGCCTTTTATTGCACACCTTCACTATCAAAGCTTGGTATATAGGCTTCAATCATCATACTATTCATTCTTCACAACACTCTGACCTTGGTCGCAACAATGAAGAGTGAAGTTTCTTCAAGATTCATTCATGAGAAGGAGCTCAACAATGAAGGAGGGGTCATTATCAATCGTTCCATCGGAGAAAAAACGTGTTTCCACCCAATCAAAGTTGCAATACAAG
This sequence comes from Pinus taeda, assembly GCA_000404065.3. NCBI lineage: Eukaryota > Viridiplantae > Streptophyta > Pinopsida > Pinales > Pinaceae > Pinus > Pinus taeda. The sequence continues at coordinate 176,305 of APFE030935409.1, forward strand.
ATGGGCTGCCCATAACCACTTCCACAGAATCAAAGAGGCTGAAATGCTAGCCAGTAAAGATGGTGGATCTCATCTTTTCAGGGCATCCCAATAAGTCAATAAATGAAAATGCACCAGCAAAGGAGAAGGAAATTACAAATATGGCATTTCATCTAACATCATCGAGGAAGCCATTAACAATTATTATTAAGAGAGTTCCCAATGTGTTTACAAGTGATAAAGGATGTATCGGTGATCTTATTTGCATCCCCCAGCTCAATGTACCTTACATGATCTTCCAAAACCAAAGTAGGCTCAAGAGTAGTGGGCTTGACAGTGCAAGCCACTATTGATCACGGCCCCTCACAAGCCCTTACTATGATTACCTTTGGCATAAATTACTCTGTGGTTCAGTGGAAAAATGAGCTGATTTCTCGAACCTGGGGGAACCTAACTAGGGTTCCAAGTGAAGCTATTGGACTGAGAATTGTTGTGCAATGTGAAGGAGATGCATTTAGTACTCTACCATTTCCAAAATTGACCATTGATAAAACTCTCATTTAAGGGACTCGATTTGGATCTATTGCCTATTACATCCAAAGATTTGATGAAGGTGTTAGCACTCCATAATTTAATTTAGGCTAAAAAAGGATAATAGAGGTAACCATGGACCACTTTTAGGCTAGAATATAGCCCTTGTAGCCTTGGAGAGGGCTATCTGACTTAGGTTGTTCAACTAATATGATATTAGGATAGGTATAGCACTCATAAGGTTTTATTTTCAATGGGTTGTTGGTAAGAAAGAAGACAGATCCATTCGGCATGGATTCATGTCAAATTGATTATTTGTCCAGTAATAAGATGAAAAGAGAAAGGGTTTTTCCACAAGGGCAAGGTAGGGAGTCTTGGTGATGGAATTAAGTTGTTGTAGGAGGGTGAGTGTGAGAAAAAATAAAAATAAAAACAAAGAGTATCAAGATGTAGATAAATTCTTAATGTTGTTTTAAGAAGAAAAAATAGATCACTTGGTAAAACTAAGTCAGAGAACCTTTTAGATGAATTATGAGCTAAACATATGGTTCTTCTAAGCATGAAGACATACATTCAAGAGATGTAAAAAACATAAGACAAAATTACAACATGATAGAAGTACAACACCATCAAGATCTGTGCAAATCACCTTTTGTCTTTCATTCACTAGAAAGAATTTCATAAACGATATCACATACAAAAGTCTCTTTCTCTCCAATATGACCAACCAACCCCCATGGAAAGACATCAGAATACTCTCCCATAAGTGATGAGCCTCATCATTGGGTAACTATATAGACCTTAATACACCTCCAAGCTTATTAACATCAACTCTTCTCATAATTTCTTACATATTTTAATTATATTTTCCTTAATGAGATGAGTAAAAGTAAGATGTTATGTCTAGTGGTCTAATGTGCATTGATTACATGTTTTTGAGAGAAAATCATGGCAATTTTGGCTAATTAAGTGCATAAACTTGAATGAGACAAGGAGGAGAGATTATAGGAGATAGATCCTCCTTATTTAATCCTCACTCATTTGAATATTCCTCCTTCAAATCACACTAGCTTGGAATTGCAAGAAGCCGAGTCATGAAGATCACGGGCAATCGAGCCAATGATAGTTAAGAGCCAGTTCATCTTGAGTTTTGGAGCCAAGCCTCCCTATATTTAAGGAAGTCGTTGGAGACTTCAGTTGTATAAATAAGGAGGCCTAGAGCCTCATTAGGATTCAATTTTTTTATGTAAGAGCACTAAGTATTTTCGAGTTTAAGGGTTGTGGAAAAACATTGTTATGTACCTTTTCTGATATGATAATGAGAATGAACATTTCCTTGATACAGCACTGAGTTGACTCAGAGGGCTAAACCTCTTGGGTTAGGGTCCAACCCTAGTATAAAAATCTCATCTTCTTGTACTTGTATGCTTAGTTTATTTCATAGATTAATGGTTGAATTGGTTTTAGAATTATTTCATTGCACATAGTTGTGAATTTGATTAGTTAGCTTTCATTTGTGCATTTATTTAGCAGTAGCTTAGAAAGATAAAGGAATACCCAAAAATATGATAGCAGGTGGCTTTGGCCTTACTCCTCCCTTAGGGACCATTGTTTGAGGAAAGAACTCCTATGCATCCAAAAAAGGCAGAATTCTGATTTCTTATGGAATTTAGGGTTTTCTGCCAACATTTTTTCAATTTTCAAGAATAGGATTCAATTTTTATTTCTTATATCTTCAGCCTTGTATTAGATCTCATAGTGTTTCACATTATTCTGCAATTATTTCCATGCATAAACTAGGCAACTAGATGATGAAATTTTGTTTTCTTAAGTTGATTGAAAATCTTTCTTGTTTGACATGATTCATGAATAAATGCCAATGATTGATGCAATGCAGGAGTTTCAATAGTGCAGAAAGAGCTCATGACTAGCAACCCCATCCCAACATCATCCATCCACGATCACCAAAAGCCACTAAGTCCCTCAACCAATTCATCATTCCATAGGAACACATTTTTAGGTTTGTTGAGCAAATCCAACCATCTCACAAACTCCATTTCAAGCCTTGAATAAGTCCTAGCCACTCCCTTGCCTTATTTCTCCCACCATTTACCTTCCCTAAGCCCCATACCACCTTCCAAATCAATTCTATTTTTATCAGTCGGACCTTGTTGGAATACAGGAAATCCTATAGGAGCATTAGGACATCTTGTAGGAAGCATTAGGAATCCTGTAGGATGACCTGTAGTGGCCTATTTTGAGGCTGGTTTGTGCAAAACCCATCCTGAAGGATAGGAGAAGACCCCTGCTTGCCTCCCAAGCCATCTGAGCTTTCACCGCCATCTCTAACCCACCTGCCACATCACCAAGAAGATTCAACATTCATATTTTCACACAAAGAAAAGGACAAAAATGGAAAAAAGAGTTATTGTGTTAATTTATATGCATAGCAGTAAAGTTTTTGGTTATTTCAGATTGCATGTTTAGGACAGGAGGATTACACACATGTTAACTTAGAATTTTTTTGAAGAAAAACCTCTTAGCAATTATTTAGATGAGTGGCATGTTTAAGCATTTGATTTTAGTCTTTCCTTACTACAATATACAATATTTCAGTTTTCCACATTAGTGCAAAATTCCCCTTTCCTCATTGGTAATCAAGCTTCTTCTGAACCAATAGAAGGTTGGTTTGAGAAACCATAATGGTCTATTGCTTGCTCAATAGTGACAAAGAGTGGACCCATCTCATCTGCTTGTGTTTACAACACTCTCACCTCCAATTTTGTATGAACCATGGGTTGATAAACTAAAGTTGGTAGCCCCAGGAGTTGCAACATTCTTGCTGCAATACTGGTGCTCATCAACTTTTGGTGTCATTGCTAGGGAGGTGTCTGAGTAAGATGTGATTTCTTCTTTATTTCTTCCATTTCTCATCTCTAACATTCAACTATTAGCTTCTTTATGAAAAAGCAATTGTAAATTGGTTTGCTTTCTTTTCCATTCTGCAAGTGACATTTCATTCAATAGTTAGTTTACATTCACTTTGTTATTTCAATTATGCAATTAGTCTCAAAGCTTAAAAAAAAAATACTTCTTTCATGCCTCGTAGGAATAGGGATAACTTAGGAAAATTTCTACCAAATACCCCCACCATTTCAAGTAGCCAACCTTCCCTCTTCTTTGGTGGCTGTGAATTGGAGGACCCCTTAGGTGAACAACCAAAGATTTTTGAAGAGCTTATAGGGGTATAAGAAGAAGGAGAACCCATTCCAACTCACCTAATGGATGAAAATAGAAATGACAGGGGAGATATAGAAAGAATTAAGGGTTCCATTCACATCCGAGAAACTAATCAGGATACCAAGATGAAAAACATAAGCCCCTATGCTCTTCCTCATTTCCATGGCACGGCCTCAAAAGATCTAGATACATTCTTTTTTGAGTTCATTGTCATATGAAGAACTTATGATTACACTACTGATGATCAGAAGTTGAAATTATCCCCATCCACTCTCAAGGATGAAGCTCTGCAATGGTTCATGAGTTTACCTGGGGATAGCATCACAACCTGGGCTCAGATGCAGCAAACCTTCGAAAACAAGTATCGAGACTACTGCAGGTCCAAAGACACTAAAGAGGAAACTTTTAGGATGACCTTTGGGCATGATGAATCCTTGGAGGGCTATAAAGAAATATTCCATCTTAGCTACAAAAGGGTCAGGCACACACTTGATCCTGAGTCATTGAAGCTAGTCCTACTCCGAGGGGTAAGGGAAGATCTTCTGGATACCCTAAACATGCTAGCAGTAGGGGATGTCTACCAACTACGCTATGAAGATATCAAGACTGTATTTAGGAACCATTCTAGGGTAGTTAGGAATAAGGGTACGGGTAGTCAACCAATGGCAAGCTCATCCTCTTCCAACACATCCATAAAAGGTGAAATTGGAAATATGCTGGAAGATTTCAAGAGTGAAATGTTGCAAACCCTTTCCCTACAGATGGACAATATGCATATCAAGAGAAATAAGGAGGAAGTAGAGAGATCATTAGCCATCTTCTACCCTATATGCACAAGGAGGCACCCTAGAATGAATTTCCATTAAAATTGATCAAAATCTCCTCGGTCTGTGAAGAAAACCACTCGATAGACAAGTGCCCTTCTCTACCTAGACTAAAAGTTGTGTATCAGGGAATTGAAGGAGGGACTGAACAAATTTGCTACATAAATCAAAGGAGACCCCATGGACCTTGTCCATACCAGCAGGGCATGCAAGGTTCATCCCATACATATTACAACCCTAACCAGAACACATCCATTCCCTCTTGGGCCCCCCTGCTCATCCCTCCTAGTCTACACCTTCTCCTTGGTATTTTCCACCTCAGTACTCCAGCACAGCCTTAGTGGAATGCACCACCCCAGGGGTAGAGGCCCCCATACAACAATTCTCCATATTTATTGCCTTCACCTCCTACTCAACCACAACGTTTACACCCTGCTCCACCTAAACTGCCTTAGATGCCTACCTAGCCAAATCCGAACCTAAACAATACACAGGCACAACAAGTATACAGTGGAGAGACATTCTATCCTTCTTATGTTGTGGAGATTCAGGAAATCAACCTAAGATCTAGGAGAGTTCTTCCGAACAACCAACCTCCATCTCCACCTAGGGAGAGTGAGGAGGAAAGAGAGGAAAGTATGCATAGAGTGAATCCACCACCCTTTCCTAAGAGATTAACTCAGTTAGTCCAGCCTACCCCAGAAGAGAATGAACTTTTGGGTGAAGTAAAAAATCTATGTGTCAAAATTACACTTCTCCAAACCATTAAGGATGTACCTATTTACAACAAGATGATTAAAGAGAAGTGTTTCAAACATCTAGGGAGGCGAAAAAGAGACACCCTTACCATAAATGTCATTGGACAATCTTCTAACTTAATGCTGGGGAAGGTAATTTGCCCAAAGTTTTTAGAACCTGGAAGCCATGTAGTAGATGTGCACATCAATGGAACCATTATCCCACACACCTTGATTGATCTTGGGCTTCCATTAATGTAATGAATAAGGACACCATGCTCAAGCTCAATCTCCAGGGTTCATTAAGAAAGACCACAACAGTCTTGTAACTTGTAGACCATTCCACAGTAGCCCCTAAGGGGATGGTTGAGGATGTGATGGTCTCCAATGACTCCTAGGAGTACCCTGTATACTTCCTAGTTCTCCAGCCTAAGGCCAAGCTTAGTGGTTATCCTCTCATACTTGGGAGGCCTTGGTTAGCCACTACTGATGGTTACATCAACTACATGGCTGGAAATATGACTATAAAAAATGGGCATTTGTCCAAGTAGTTGGCCTTGTACCCTGTTGCTCAGCCATATTTAGAACATGACTTACCTTTATGGCTAGAAGAAGAGGAAGGAGATGAAATCTACTCAGCCCAACTCTATACCCTAGACACTACCATGGGAGGAGGACAACTAGATGAAGATGATTTGATTGAACACATACTCCAAATTCCAACTCTCAACACCTTGTCCTTAGAGGAAGTAGTAAAGGAAACCAAGAGCAACCATCAGATTAATCTATGCTTAGTTGATTCAAACACTACCCATGTCAAAACAATAGAATTTGACCTTGAGAGAACTTTGAAAATCAACCCCTCTCTTTCTATACACTAAGAAGAAAAGTTGTGCAACATGCTAAGGGAACATCTGGATGCCTTTGCTTGGAGTTACAAATAAATGAACGGAGTGCACCCCTCGGTGTGTACTCACCACATTTATATCAAGGAAGGTTGCAAACCAGTCCAACAACCCTAAAGGAGAATGAATCCAGCTCTCAAGGATATAGTCAAAGAAGAACTGCAAAAGTTGTTGGATGTAGGATTCATTTACCCTATCTCGGATAGTGAGTGGGTTTCTCCTTTGGTGTTGGTCCCAAAGAAAAATGGGAAGTGGAGGATTTGTGTCGATTAGAGAGAGTTACACAAAGCAACAAAGAAGGATCATTTCCCTCTACCTTTCATTGATCAAGTGCTAGATGGCTTGGTAGGGAAAAAGTTTTTCTCTTTCCTAGATGGGTTCAACAGGTACTATCAAATCTAGATTAGCCCAAAGGACCAGGATAAAACCACCTTCACCTGTACTTGGGGCACTTTCACTTATAAGATCCTTCCTTTTGGCCTATGCAATTCCCCTGCCACTTTCTAGAGGGATGTATTGAGTATCTTTTCCGAGCTAATCCATGATGTAGTAGAAATTTATATGCATGATTTTACACCCTATGGGCGTGATTTCCTGGAGGCTCTGTCCAACTTGGGTAAGGTGTTGAAAAAATGCATTGAAATGAACTTGTCCCTTAGTCCCAAAAAATGTGAGTTCTTGATGACTGCAGGGACGGTTCTAAGTCATTCAATATCCCATAAAGGACTGCAGGTGAACCCAAATAAGATAGCCATCATCAAAAGGATCCCACCTCCACAAAAATAGAGGGATGTTAGAAGTTTTCTAGGTTTAGATGGATACTATAGGAGATTTATAAAATACTTCAGCAAGTTAGCTTCTCCTTTATTTGGGTTATTGGCCAAAGACTCTGAATTTTTATGGTCAGAAAGTTTTCAAGATGCCTTGGACACCCTAAAGGACAAGTTGACCACTGCACCTATTCTCTGAGGCCCAAATTGGGCCCTCCCTTTCCATATACATGATGATGCCTCTCACAAAGCCATAGGAGTGGCTCTAGGCCAAATAGATGACAAGTTACCATATGCCATTTGCTTCATCAATAAGAATATGTCAAAATATGAACTGAACTACATAGTGACTGAAAACGATCTCCTAGATATTGAGCATTCATTGAACAAATTTAGGTATTACATTACAGGTTACCAAACATTTGTACATATTTACCATGCTAAAATTAAATACTTGATGAATAAACCTGATGTGAATTCCTAGATTATTAGATGGTTACTTTTATTACAATAGTTTGATCTAGCTATTATTGATAAGCCTGGTAAGGAGAATGTTGTTGCAGATTTTTTATCCAGATTGACTTTGCGTGTAGTGGAGGAAGGAATGGTTTATGATTAGTTACCAGATGAACACTTATTCGCCATTTCAATTCTCTCTCCATGGTTTGATGACATAGAAAATTACTTGGTGTCTACACAATTTCCACCAAATTTGTCCTCCAAAGAAAAAATCAAGATTGTGAGGAAGAGCGCCCCATTTACTTGGATTGGGGGCAACCTCTTCAAACTAGGCCCGGATCAAATTCTGAAAAGATTTGTCAAGGAGGAGGAATTCTTTGACATCCTTCTGACCTATCATGATGGCCCTTGTGGAGGTCACTTTGTAGCCAAAAGGACATCATTCAAGGTGGTACAAGCTGGTTATTACTGGCCCACTCTTCACCAAGATGTGAGCAAGTATACGAGTCAGTGTGATCACTGCCAAAGGATGGGGAAACCTACCCCAAGGGACGAAATGCCTTTGCAACCTCAAGTGACTTTTGAGCCATTTGACAAGTGGGGCATAGATTTCATTAGACCCATTGATCCTCCATCTAGGCAAAAGAAGTACATCATTGTGTACACTGACTATTTAACCAAGTGGGCTGAAGCCAAGGCCATCAAAGTAGCAACAAAAGAGAAAGTGGCTGAGTTGTTAAGGGAAAAAGTATTTTATAAGTTTGGGTACCCTAGAGAAATGGTCACTGATCAAGGCAGTCAGTTTACATCTCACATGATTGAAAATTTGTAAATTCGGCACAAGATCAAGCATAGAACATCCACTCCTTACCACCCACAAGCTAATGGGCAAGTGGAGGTAACCAATAGAGCGCCGGAAGGCATTCTGACCAAAGTGATTAGCAGTAGTAGAAAGTAATGGGCAGATAGATTAGTTGAGGCCACTTGGGCCTACAGTACCACTTGGAGGGCCACCACTGGGTTCACTCCTTATGAGCTAATCTATGGGAAGAAGGCCTCGTTGTCCATTGAATTTGAATACAACACCTTAAGAATGGTAGCATAACTATATCTAGATCTCACTAGGGCACAACAAGAGAGATTGCTCTAGTTGAATGGGTTAGATGAGTTTAGGATGCAAGCCCTCGTGCACACAGAGGTGACTCAAGTTCAAAGGAAGATTTGGCATGACGAGAACATAAAAGACAAGCATTTTCAAGAAGGTGATTGGGCTCTATTGTATGATTCCAGATACAAGGATTTTAAAGGAAAGTTAAGGACTATATGGTTAGGGCCTTATGTCATACAAAAATGTCATGATAATGGTTCAATACAGATAAGAACCATTGATGCATAGGCTATTCCTTTACTTGTCAATGGGTACAGATTGAAGGTCTACAAGAATCCCTTGTCAAAGCAAGAAATCCATCCAATTGCATCAGCAAAGACAGTGATGTGGTGGAGAAAGTCTCAGCTTCTATATATATATATATAATATATATATATATATATAAATATATAAATAATATTATTATAAAGAAGAGAGAGAGAGAGGTGAAAACCTCCATGAGGCACCTGAGTCCCATTATTGGGTTGAAAACCTCTTGAGGCAGCCCAATGATGTCGAAAAAAGAAAACATAAAAAGATCTCCGGGTGAAAACCTCTTTTGAGGCACCTAGGGCAAGCAGCTAGGATGAAAACCTCTTGGAGGCAGACTAGTTGTTTTCAAAAACAAAAACAAAATAAAAAACAAAAAGAGAGAAAAGACAATTTTTTGAAAATGTTATTTGCAGGTCACCGGGAGGAGGACCAGAGAAACTTGAGAGGAGAAAAAGGACCTATTCAATCCACATTTTCATTCCTCCATCCCATATTCTTTATTATCTCATCAAACCCTCCATTTATGAACTCCTCTAGCTTAATTTACACAGGCTCTGTGTTTTCTACAGGATTCCCCTGTAATCCTACATGATTCCCTAAAAACCTATAGGTGTTTCCTGTAGGAATTACAGTGGCTTGGGAATCCCAAGAAAAGTGACCCTAGAGCAAGGGGATGACCGGCCTATGTCAAAAAATAAAATGTTTACTCCGATCACCATGCCTCCATTCACCATCTTACCCCTGCATTCATCCAATAGGTAAATTCCAAAAATATTATAGTTTAAAAACAAAACAAAGAAAACAAATAAAAGAGGGTGAGAACAGAGGACAAGGGGATAGTACCTGAAGGTTATACCTCTCACCTACCAATCACTAGACCCCTTCTCCACCCATGACACCAATCCTCATTCTCTAGAAGTAAAAAAAGAATGAGAAGTTTAGGGGAGGCAACTACAGGACATCTTGTAGGTTTCCTCTAGGAAATCTTGTAGGAGCCTATCCCACAAAAGGAAATTTCACAAGGTTGCAGGCATCTTTAGCGTAGAGATCCCAATGTCAAGGAAGCTCCTCTAGAGCCCAGTAGCAACAACAAGATCATCAACATCACTCTCCAGTGCTTGCACATCAAAGCAAACAAGCATCAAAAGAGGCTAATACAAAAAAATTATGCAGCAAATACACAGCACAAGGACATCATTCTCCAACAAGCATCATCATCAAAGCATCTTACCCACAAGTATGTCATCTTTCTTAAGCTCTCCCATTAGCACGATATGATAAAATATGTAGGATTATGTAAGATTTTCTTTTATAAGCAAAGGTGGCCAGTTAACCTGGCCACCTTCAGCCAGTCGATGAGGATAATACAGTTAGACCACTCCACATGTGGTAGTAGTCAAATTAGAAGAAAAAGGAGATACGAAAAAAAGGGTTAAATTACGGATGATCAAAATGGTAGATGTTTATGAGGTAAGGAGGAATGATGGAGAGATAGTGGGACCAATGGTCCAAAAGTAGGTGCTCATACTTCGGTAGCCAGCACACCATCCCACAAGATCACCCATATAATGAAATAAAACACTAATTTCCATGCAAAGAAAGCATTATAAATCTCAAGGATTCATCAAAACAAGATTGCTCTCGGCCTCTTGAAGCAACATCTATAGGAAAGACAATGAGCATTTTGCATCACAGGAGCACCTATAGGATCCTACAGGAAAACCTACAGGATTCTATAGGAAGACCTACAGGATACAGAGCAGTCATCGACAGGATTACCAATGGGCTTTAAGGGAGGATTGATCAAAGGTTGTCCTCATCAGACAATAACATGGAGGTAGGAGCTATACCTTCCCATATTTCCCAAGTTAAAAGTAAAGAAAAAATCCTCCATTTGGTTAAGGAAGTTGCAGTATAGGGGAAGTATATTTTAGAGTTATCATTTAAATATCTCACCCACTAGAAATCTCAAATTATACCCATGCAAGCCTCCACAATTACGAAGGGAAAGATGACAGGGGGTTTTAACAAGAGGGAACCCACAAACACATTAAGAATTCATCAACACCTTCCTATAGTAGAAATATTCACAAGGCATAATTGGATGGTTTTCTTTGAAAGAATGAGAGGATACGATGATGAGATGGCCAAAGACTTTTCTCTCTCACTCATACCCCTCACTAGGATTGATCCAGGTTCGGGTGTGATGAAGGACCCTTCCAAGACCTTTTACTTTCATGATGTGATAAATTTCATTTTTAAAAGAACATAAATGAATACATCTGCATGTTGTAAAGAAGAGGAACATGTCAATCATCAGCAACATAAAAACATAAGCATTGATAACGGAGTTCGTCCAGGAGGGACTATGTCTCAGGGCCCCAATGTCAAGATGGTGTAGGCCGCTGCATTAAGTGTTGTCAATAGTGATGATGTACATAAGAGATGATGTTGTGATCATACAAGGAAAATTCCCTCATGCAGGAGTGGCTCTAAGAGATGTTCCACTATAGGAACTCTCATTCAAAAGACTCCTATCAGTATGACACAAAACTCATGCATGATGAGCATCCCGCCAACATGGCATAAAAGGGATCTGAATGCAAGCATGCATGATGACAACATGAGTATCCCATCAACATACAAAAAAGGGACCTCAACATATAACATGACGAATCATGACAGCAAGTACATCACATAGACGATTCTGCATCACACCAAGCAAGGAATCATGAAAACATGTAAGAAACAGAATCCAGCATCAAACATCAAAAGGGATCTGTGAAGCACAAAGCATGAAGAAGAATTACATGGACACAACATATACCTCACAACCAAGGGCCATCAGAAGAAGAAGATGTCAAACTACTGAAGCTATTCGGGCGATCAATCTCACGGCATCAATTGCATGACTGCTCACACATGGACGTTGACACCTGCATTCCACTTAGGAAAGTGGCTGAAGAATAGAATGAGAAGATGAGAAATCTGAGCGCACCATCAAATTTTTGGCATCGAATAATGCAAAATCAATTGTCCAAAATCTGAATTCTGAGAATTTGAGAATCTGGGGCTCAAGGAATCCTTTAGATTCCCCCTAGATTCCTCAAAGATTTTTCTCCATGGGTGGACTGGAAATCTGCAACTCAAATGGCGAATATGACCTCGCCATTGCAATCCCTATGAAAAACCATGAAAAACAAGTATAAACGACTATATTTCGACATGGAGAAAAATTACCTCCTGGGGAAAATTTCAAGGCTCATGGTTCTGCTCCCTATTTTTACAGCAATCACTGTTCCACATCCATACTTAAAAGTGGCTGAAAAATGTAGAACTCTGATGGAGAAATAGACAATGACATTGCTTTCATGGAAACGAGAGGTGTTGAATCCATATAAAATTTGTCAAATTATGACAAAGTGAAACTTCAGCCCTCCTACAAAATTCATGGTTCCACCTGCATTAAAAAATAATTAAAAATTACTACCTCAAAATGCATTCTCGCTCTTGGTTCCTCCATCTCCCCGTGTACTGAATAAATTCTTGGTTTGTATAATTTTTTGTGGGTGGAGTTAACAAGAAATTTGTTTGGTTGAGTTGGTTAGGGTTCCATTTATTAAGGGGAAGGTCAGGTGGTCAAATCTTGCCTCCTCCCATTTTATACATTGCATAAGATAATTTTTTTAAAATAAATGTGAATTGGGCTGGGCCTGCCTTGGGTGGTCCATCCCCCGTACCAGCCTCTCATTATCATCGTTTGTTTAAAGGCTTTGATGAGGTGGAGTTGGTTTCTGTGCCCTAAGGGTCGACCCACCTCCATATGTGTAACACTATGTGGATAGTTCCATGGGAGGGGTCGAGGGTCGTGGCCTGCCCCTCCACCACATGTTTTGTTTTTTGGTAATATGCGGTGAGAGTTGGGGGTGGTGGGTTTGGTGGCCCCCACCCCCTTTAATTATATTTTTTTTGTTTTAATGAAAACAAATGCACATTTTTAAAATTCATTTTTTTAAGCCGTAGCAATCAAATTAACAACCCCACAATGTTTTCCAGAATCCGTCCCAGGTTGGCTAGAATCCGATGACCGGAAAAGTCCAAATTGTGGCCTCCTTAAGCCTGCCCAGTCATCAAAAAGTCAACCCAACTTTGACTGCTTCTAAATTTCTCATCTAGACTCGGATTGACGAACCGTTTGTTGGAAATAATACTGAGAGGGGGGGGGGGGGAA
>APFE030935411.1:4044-59108 GCA_000404065.3 Pinus taeda
CCTTTCCAGATTCGGCTGCCCTGAGAAAATCATCACTGACAACACTGTTGCTTTCAATTCCAAAAAGATGATCAACTTTTGCCATAAATACCACATTACGTTGGGCCACTCCACAACTTACTACCCTCAAGGTAATGGCTTGGTCGAATCGTCCAACAAAAGCCTCATCAATATCATAAAGAAATTGCTGGAGGAAAACAAAAATAACTGGCATAGGAAGCTCACGAATGCTCTGTGGGCAGATAGACTTTCCACCAAGAAATCCTTTGGGATGAGCCCTTATGAATTAGTATACGGCATGGAAGCCAAATTTCCTTCATCTTTGGGCATTCCTACTATGAAACTGCTGCAGGAAATTCAGGCTGAATCAAATGACAAACAGAGAAGGATTAATCAAACCATTCATCCTCAGCAAACCAGAGAGCAGGTCTATGACAGAGCTCAAATGCTGCAAGAAAAACTCAAAAATATGTTTGATAAGAAGGCTAAAGCAAAATATTTCTTGATGGGTAACAAAGTTCTAAGATGGGATTCACGAAGAGAGGACAAGTGCAAACATGAAAAAATCGATTTTATGCGGAAAGGTCCATACATTATCAGCACTGTGCAAGCAATAATACTTATTTTCTCAGATCTCTAGATGGCAGCACAGCTGAAGAAGGCCCTGTCAATGGTCGAATGCTAAAGCACTACAATGATCCTTTTTGACTGAAAAGAACAAGCAGTGTTATTTGTTGTACATAGAACGTTTGTAAATATCAACACTTTGATTTTATGTTGTAAAAGTCCATAATGCTAAGGCACACAGAAGAAAGCAGGCGTTTCTTCATAATTTAACAGCAAAACAGTTAAGGGAAAGTGATGCTAGTAGTCCAAAAGTTCAAACCAATCCAACAGTCAGCACTAAGAAGTTCAAAGCAGAGCAATAACAGAAGAATCAAGGCAATATGACCTGCTGTTCTTGGCTTCTCACAAGGAAAATCCATCCCCAAGTGGAGCCACTGTTAGCCTCTTGCTGTAACAGGTTACTCATATTTCATGATTGACATTTTTACAGGCCAAATATTTCATACTTTGCATGCTGCAATGCTCCATATTTGCTAAACAGTCACCAAGGAAAGAGTGCTACTCAAAGTTCATCTACTGCATTCCAATTTTTTATTCTAGTTTTGTAGAATTTTCAGCTAAAGGGAGGTACAAACAGCTTAATCTTGGTCTCCCTAGGTTTCAATTTCCTGTTTTAGAATATAGAGAATGAAAATCTGTCCAAACAGCTTAATCTTGGCAGATTCTTAGATAGGTAGAGAATCAAAGGAGCCCAACTGCTTAACCTAGGCCCTTGGAAGAAATAAGGGTAGTTTGTAGATAGGAAGGCATAAAAATAAAAAATTGAAATGTTGGGTCTACAAGTCTAAGTGCACCCAAACTAAAAGAAGAAAAAATGTTAGGTAAGTAGGCTGGGTAAGTAGTTTTGAGGTTGCAGAATCTTGATTTCTGATTCATTTCCATGTTTTAAAGTATCATTTCTACTCAGCTCAAAGTCATCAAGCATTTTTCATATGAAGGAGCTCAAATCAGGCATAACTAACTTCCCTTTCTCCATCTTCCCCGAATTATTAACTAATTTCCCCAAAAGAGGTCAAGATCTACTTGATACCTCTTAGTTTCATCATTCTCCATGTCATTAGCCTAGGTGAAGATCTACTTCACTCAAGGAATATCCATACTTTCTCTATAAAGTACTATCTCCCCTATAAAGCCTAAGATCTCTGAAACTTAGCACTTTCTTGTCATCTCCATATTAACTACTGACATTATTATTTAACTCCCTATATTTTCCCCATCCCCCTACTAAAACTATGAAAATTATCCCCTTATGTAAATATCCCCTCCCCCTGGTTGAAAATAACCATAAAAAACCCCTAGGAATTGCTTAGTTTATCTGAAACATGGCAAGAACCCTCATTCTACCCCTTCAAACCATCTTCTAATGCAATGGACTCCTTCTAAAGCATAAAATTCCTTTTTAGGTTATCGGACCGCTTCCGAGGCCTCAAATACTCTTCAAATGCACATACTCATTCCTTCCGATCGCAATAAACCCTTGCCGATTGCCTTAACATTCTTTCGATCCTGGTGAGCCATCTCGCATCGGCATATCGCAATATTTTATACTGCACAGGTGTGCCCCTTTCCTTTTTACCCAATGCGATATCGCGATATCGGCGATCGACAGTCGCAAGCGTCGCATTTCCAAAATAAATACCTTCTCGATCTCTGCCAATGCGATATTGCGATCACATTGGAAGAAGTCTATCGCATCGCAATAACATATGAGTCACCCTGCCATGTCACCTGGCTGACATCATCCATCGTACAACTGACGTCAGAAGCCAGAAAAGGGGAAAAACGTGCAAGGGCGAAAGTCGATGCGAGATGGAGCTTCGGAATGAGAAACGGAGGCAGTTTCGTGCTTCGCTATGGGAAATGAGCGATATTGGGGACTCTTCAGGGAATCTTTTGATTCCTTGGCCCTTTTTGCACCGAAAAATCCCGAAATTGCCTGTTTTTGCCATATGAAATGAATTTGAAGACAGAGAGAGACCAGGAACAGAGATTAAAGAGTATCAGATTAAATATACAGACAGAAAGCACGTCAAAGAGTATCAGGAAGCAACGAAGACCATCAATGTAGCGGCGAAGTGTATCAGCAAAGATCTTAGCTGTGGCCCAAAGAAGGTGAAAATTAAACACCCGCCAGCAAAGTTAAAGAAAAGGGCAAAACCACTCAAGACTCTCAAATCACGGTTATTGCACATTTAAATCACACAAGATCAGAATTGCAAATCCCAAAGCATAGTTATTCCAGTAGTACTACATCGAGCCACCAAGGGCCACATTACACTCTTTCTGATCCAGCTACTTCTGACACAGTTCAGTAGATATTTACCTGCATTTAATTTTGGCACAGTTTTTAGGTTTAGAAAGCTCTTTTCGCGGACCTGTTTTAGGTCGGTTGTAATAAATGTTTTGAGATATTTGCACTATAAAAACAGCCCTCAATACCATATTAAGGGGGGGTTGGTTGGTTGACAAGCTATTTTTAGCTGATTTTGCTCCAGGAGAGACTCGCACTGTAATACCTGATAGTTTCTATAATCAAAGACTACTTATGAGCTTTGGAGAATGGATTGTTCACTGTGTTTAACGGTTGAAGAGTGATTATGGAATTCTCGTGTTGTTGCATAACTCAATAAGTGCTTCTTATTTCTGTTTTCCATTCATAAGTTACCATCTAAATAGCAGAAAAGAAGATTAGCTTAGAATTTGTTTAATTAGACTCTATGCTCAATTTCTGTTGTTTCTTTATGTTTTCTTCTATTTAGGCATAAATATGAATTCCACATGGCTCATGTTTTCCCTAACCTTATCATGCATGACAGTTATCCAAGGATTCTTCATTGCCCCTAGATAGAGATCATCCTTCCCTCTGTTAAGCTGAGTGAGAGATTCTTAAGTGCCTCTCATTCCTTACATGTCATTCAACTTTTAGTTTGAAAGTTGTGTTATGTGCAGCTATCCCGCTCCATATTCCTCTTGTGACCAAGAAAACGCACTGGCAATCCTGACCCATGACTCCATGCCCAATGGTTTGAAACTTATCACTTCATGAATTGCCTCTCTGCTTGAAAGCATTTACCTTCCATCCAAACATCACAAACAAAATCCTGAAACCGACAAACTAGCCTAAAATCATTATCAACAAAGTTAAATCATAAAGAGAGAGCCCTCTATGATTGCAGGTGGGCTAGAACCTACAGCCCAAAGATTGGTTTGTGGTTACCTCGGCCGTATCCCTACTGGAGCTTAGGGACAACCTGAGTGATAACAGTTTCTAGGGTAGCTGCTAAACCTAGAGGGCTAGAATTCTTTAGGAATACTAGTTTTCCCATAAACAAATTGGTGACTCTGCTGGGGAGATACTAGATGTTTGTTTGTTTTTATTTTTTGTTTTATGTTCAATTTGATAAACTATAGACAGAGTTTGAAGTCAATCACGTAGCCTTCGAACTGCTTTTGCTTTGCAATTGCATAGTAGATGAATGTTGCTTCAGCCAATCTCTGGTTTAGCGTATGAATTAAACATTTAACTTGCAAGCACATCTAGATTCCCTTTTGGTAGCTCAGTAACCTCTCAAGACATTCCATCATACTTTGCTTATCATTGTTCACCAAAACCCAGCTTAATTCATTGCAAACAACTCCACATTGGAGCCCAAAACCTTTTCAATTGCGTTCCCTGGACCATCGCACTATCTTCCAATATGACTCAGTATGCATAGCACCTCCTAAGTGTAGAATGTGTGATGCATCTCAATTTCTGTGAAGCCTAGGTGTGATGATTGACTGAACTCTTTTTCCATCTAGAAATTGAGGATTTTTTATTTGTTTTTAGTTTTATTTGGTTGTTTTGCTGCATATGAACAGTACCTCTTCCCTGAAGCTTACTTGAATCACTTAGATCAGCCTCAATTACATTAGGATTAGTGAATGTTTTTTTGTATTTGTTCCTCATTTACAATCCTTTGTCAAAAATTTGTTTTGATTGATTTGTCGCTTTGATACAAAAAGTGTCGTAATTGTCAAAAAGAGAAGTGTCGTAAATTCTTCCTTCCCTTGATAATCGATTAAACATTTCTTCATGTATTTGATTTTATTTGTTTACATTCAAAGTGTTGAAAGCATTTTGATTCAAAATTGAAAGTTTCATTTTGAGTCTTCCTTTCTCTTTTGAAGAAAAAATTGTCGAAAATGTCATTTTGAGTAAAATATTTCAGATCTTTGCTACTTTTAGTTTTCCTTTTTGTATCTTTCACATTAAGGAAAGCGAAAACAAATAAATGCATTTGCATTTAGCATTTTTTTATTTTTGTGCGAAAATATGATTTATGGAAATGCACTAGCTTGTGCTCTTTTCTCTTTGCTTAAAAGCACTATTATCTTCTTTCCCTAGTAGCTAGGATTTTCATTGCTCAAATAAACAAAGATTGTTTATCATTGTAGGTAGCATCTTAGGAATTTCAGATCATGATTATGTTGTGAACCATTGAAAAGAAAACTCTAAAAAAGATCAACTTTAAAATTAACTTCAATGAACCTAACAACGCTTTGGAACTTAACGCAACATATCTAAAGGTCTAGGCTAGTGACGTGTTTCGGCGACATTAAAACTAGTGGCTATTATTTTCATTGAAGGTTGGGTGATTCCTCCTCCTTGATACAACAAGTGCTAGCACGGACTTGTTCTCCCCGTACCGTCACGTATATATTGGGACACGACAATAGGCTTAAATCCTTTATCCATAGGAAACTAAGTCTGCCGCCTTATTGATCGCAATGCACTGAACATAGCATTCGAGAAGATTGACTACCATACATAAGTCCTTGGTAATTTCTCTTTAATTTATCACCAAGGTGTATATTGTAGTTTTGCGATTTGTTTAGTAATCCCTTTGTCTAGATTCTCTAGAGTAGTCACTTTCATTCCTTTTCAACTCTCTAAAAGAAAAGGTCCATCTGAGCACTTGTCCTTTCAGGCTCATTAAAAATCGAAGGAGACTAGTGTCATCTTTAGCTTTTTCTCGACTCTTAAAAACTAAAAAGGCAAAGTTGTGTCCAAGCGTCATTAAATTAATTAAATTTAGAATAACATCATTTTCCCCTTAATTTTGAGTTGATCAAGTAATCTGCAATCATGGAAGAAAGTCAATCAAAACCCTGTTGGTCGCAGAGATTAGTGAGTCATCCATCTTTGCCTCCAGAAGTGAAGCCAATCCGAACAAAGCAGTCTCATTTAACTGAGTCTAGTTCATCTAGTTTATTTGAAACTTTTGTTTCAACATCGTCAGAGACTCCAATTACTCCGATTATTTCTGATACATTTGCCTTCAAAGAGGAAGTTCCGCAGTTACAAGAGAACATTAGAGCTGATCCTAGTGTAGCAGTGAACACTTCTGTATCTAAAAAAAATCCATCTAGAGTTGATCCAGAACCCATCTCAGTTCAAACTGAGGCTACATTTGAACTAGTAGTTGTTCAAGAACCTCTCTTTGAGACTGAAGTTCATTTACTTGAACATCTGGACTTTGAGTTTCAGTATTCAGAAGGTGTCACCCCTCCAGTATCTATCACTGTAGAAGCTATACCTTCTTCGGCTCTAGAAATCTTTTACGAACCTGACATCTACCTCTTCCACCTAGTCTAATTGCTATAGAGGAGATAGTAGAGGATCCCCCATCTAGTACCCCATTTCATTTTGAAACTGGGATTCATTTGTATCCTTCTACTCCTGAGTTTGGTCCTTTTAATCCTACTTCATCACAAGTTCCTGTCGAATTGCTTGGAGAGCTTTTGGATAAGCTAACCATGTCTAAGCAGCCATCAACACCTAGGAATGTGTCATTTGATGCAGCTGTGGTGGAATCTTTTGCTGCTATTCCTACAATGTTTTCTAGTACACCTGAGTCATATTTATATGGCACACCATCTATTCTAGCTGGTTATCAATCATTAGCTGGAGTCCACTTAGGGGCTGCTTCAGTGGCATTGTCTACTTCCAATTATTCATCTAGACTCCCATCTGGTTTGTATTATGTTTAAACTCAACCATTTGATCCTGCATATCAGTATCAATATGGGAAATCCAGTCATCAAAGACCGATATATCCTTTAAACACTGGACTACCGCCATATGGAGAGTAGTATGCCTATTCATCGTTTCCTCCCTCTTCTGGGGAACCACCATATGAGAGTTTCCAACAATATTCAGGTCAAAGTGGAATTACATCTAGTGGATGGATACCAATACTACCAAAACAACCAACGGTTGTATATCCAATGCAACTGATCAAGCCTGTGTCGAATATTCCCACTACACTTGTTGTTCCAACTGTGTTGCAATCGCAAGCACAACCTTTTGTGTCTCAACCTCAACCTGCTCCTTCTTCCTCGCAACCTCAAGTTTTGAGGTAGAAGACTCAAGTCTCTCAGGTTGTGATACAATAGCCACTTGTCTCTATAGCTCAACCACAACCTCAGTTTAGTGCTCCTTTATCTGGAATGACTTAGGCACAAACGGGTATTGTTAATCCGCAACTTGGTCAATCTTCTGGTATTGGGCAACAACAAATGGTCCAACAACCATGGCTGGCACAATATCAACAATCATAATTCCAGCAAACCCAACCTTAGTTTGGGCTTGGTTCACAAGCTCAGACTGGATTTGGCTAATATCAAGCCTACCGAGGACTTGGGCAACAAGGCTTTGTATGTTATGGACAGCCGCCTTTCCAAACCAGTTATCAACAACCACCCTATACTGGTTATGTCCAAAAACCTTATCATGGTTACCAGCAACAAATGCCTTACGCTGGTATGCAAAGACCTACTTCTCAGGCGATTCCATCATATCCTGGGTATGCTCCACCTAACCTGAATTAGTAGTTTCCTTTTGTAGCAACTCTAGAACCACCAGATTTGAACTGGCTCATGAATGATCCAATTTTGTATGCCCCTTGGTGGCCATCGATTCCTCATAAACTCCCCTATGATATTCCTAAGTTTGATGGAAATCCAGGTGAAGACCCATCCAATCAATGACTTTTCATTTATGGTGTTCATCCAACATTCTAAATGATGATTCAATTAGAATTCACCTTTTTCAGAGAACGCTTACTGGTCTACCAGTGAAATGGTATATTGAATTTCCTAGAGCTTCGTTCGATAACTTTGCCATCCTTGCCACTACCTTTCTAACCCACTTTCAGCTACCCATCAGGTACGAAACTAGAACATAACTTCTTACCAAATTTAAACAAACCAGCTCCACTCACATATCTGATCATATTCATGAGTGGTGGCGTCGTCGTCGAATGGTAAAGATGTATGTTCCTGATCAACTTTTGGCTGAGTGGTTTCTTAAGTATTTATTTCCATCTATCATTGAGGATGTGGTGAAAGGAGGAGTTGTCATAGAAGAGAAAGTCATTGCTTATGCCCAATATTTAGATTTGATCTATACATAATCTGACACACTCTACAACAAAATTCCTTACACTCCTAGACCAGCTTTTCCCATTCCACCTCATCCTAAATCGAGTAGGGACTCTCATGTCGGTGATGGTGTGATTAGTTCCTCAAGCACGCAAATCGCAAGAGTTCCATTTGGTCAAGCTCTTGATGTTTCTAGTCAAAATGCAAATGACAATTCTCTTGCCTCGAAGATTAATGCTGTGTCATCTGACAAAGGCAAAAATCCAAGGCAACTATGGGGTAAGAAGAAAGGGAAAAATAATAAGAAGAAATAGGAGAATTCCACTCCTAAAAAATCATCTGAAAACCATTTTGCGGCAAGGAAACCTCCTCGCTATCCATGTTTGATATGTAATGAGGAGCATTTTACCAGAGATTATCCACATCAATATTAAGTTTCGAAACTTTTGAAGGCTTCGAATACCTCAGCGGTGTTGACTAATCCGTTTCCAAACCCAAAAACTCATATGGTTGCTACCGATAATGCTTCCACATCTCAAGTTCTTATGCTATCCATCGCAAACAAGCAAAATGATGTTTTTGTATCAACAATGAGTAAAGATTATGGGAATCCATTGTCATCGAACAACCAGGCTACTGATCAACCTAGTGCTTCGACAATGACTTCACTAGAAGTTTTTCCACCCACTATCCCTAAATTAACTATTAAACTGCCAAAAGGAGTCATACATAAATTGAAATTTAATCCTCGTGCTTTTGCTACTTAGAATTATAATATAGTGGAGGATCTAGCTCAATTGCCATCCACTATGTAGAAATTTGAGGCAGTGCCTTCTCTTGTTTCAAACTCTGCATTTCTAAACACAGGTTTTGTATTTGCACGTGGATCTGCTGAACTCCCAACCCAGGATCCTGTATCAAAGTCTCATGTAACCTCATTGATATCTCTAATGCTTCAACCTAGCTTGAGATCTTCTGCTATGATAGTGCCATCTGTAGATGTGGTGCTAAATACGCCACAAACCATGCATGGTGCTACCCATCCATTAGCGCCATGTTAGCTTCTCGGATCGTACTTTTCAATATCCGATCTAGATCCCAAGGGGTTTCACCTGGCAGCATCATGATATCCTTGAACCTGATGATTGACTGTGTTTCTAATTTTGGGTAGCTAAATTCTTTGTTCAATGCATCCTAGCTTGCCGCTATTCCTGCATTCGGGTGATCACTCGAGTACTTTATATACCAAGTCAACGCATGGTCCTGCAGCGCACTCACTAGGGTAGCCTTTTTAATATTATCATTCGTAACTCCATGCGCTTCCCATACTGCCCTTACTAAGAACCAAAACTAGTCTAGATCTTCACTTCCTACCCCTCTGAATACCAGCAACTTGATCACGCTCATCATGTTAAACTTCTAGTTTGTGCGCGGGTGTGCTAGGGCCAACCACGAACTCGTACCATTTCTGATCCAACCAATCTTCAATCTCTTTCTTCATAGGCTTTCACAATTCTGACATCAAACACCCCTTAGGCAGATCCTAGTCCCGGCAATGGAACCATTTGTTGGCTTGTTCGGGCCTGATCTAGGTTTGGAAGAGTTATTATCTAAAAAAATCCCGCACTACCGGCACTTTTGGCAACAACCCGCGGAGCGCGGACTAAATTCTCACCTAAGGTAGTAGGGGAGGGTGCTAGAACCGGGTTTCTGCACCCTTGGGATGTCTTGATGTGGTGCGTAGATCTATATAGGTGCACTTTCTTATTAATGAATTTATTACTCTGATCTTCTTCTTACAGCCATCAAGCAAACATTTAACAATACAACCCTTGTGCACACAATCATAATTAACAAAAAAAGGGAGTGCATAAATTTAGAACATAAGAAACAGATAGATTCATAATAAAGCACACAATGTTTTAGAACTTCTTATCTTTATTTATATTCTATCAATACAACCAGATCTACCCTATTCACTCAGCTGTAGGGTTCCGTGCACATAGCTGCGGACTCTACCAGGCCTCTGTGCACACAGCTATAGGGCCTCTATCTATTTACCAACACCCTTGATTCGGACTTACAGACGCATAGCAACTATTACTTCCAAAATCCCATAACACATCAAATCTTCTCCAAAACTGACTTCTACCCTTAGAGCCTCACTCTATTTATACATTCCCATGGTCCACGAACCATGGGTAGGCCGACTCACTTCCTATTATTTTATATTATTTTTGGGTGGACAACCCTTTGAATTGACCTATTACATTTTTCCCTCCGTGCATTTCGCGGAGCTTTTCATAATATCATTACCCTATCTTCTAGGCTTTAAGCCCCAAAACCGTTACACAGGGCCTCTACTACCCAACACCAAGGTTGGTCAGACTCACTGATAGGAAACTGATCATTAATGTAAATGTGAATGCATGATGATAGTAAGTGTAAGCATACATGAATGATCATGCATGCAAACGGTGAATGAAAGATTGAGAAAATAGAACAACATGCATGTGGGTGAGGTGAGTCACTAAATTGGTGACCACTTGTGAAAAACAGTTTCATGCATGCAACAACAATGAGATGGCAACGAAAACTGAAAATGTGCTAGGAAAATAAAATATACATGTAAATGAAAACAAGTATTCAAAGACAGCAAGAAAACAGTATTCATACAAGTGAAAACACAAAAAGTGACAGAAATGAAACATGTCATGGAAAGCAGGCTTGCCCCAAAATAGCTGAGCTGAATGTGCTAACTACTCCTAGAAGTTATGTGGGATGTCAGAGCTACAAGGTTTATGTGAGGAATGAGCTCTATAACATCCAGTTTATCAGTTTTGATAACATCAAGGTTGTGACATGCATGCCACAAATCTAGGGAAAGAGACACTTGGTGGGAGGTTTCCGAAATGATCCTTTCATGTAACCTCCAGTTGCTAAACATAGATCCCCAAAATAAGGGATTCCTTTGCATGCTACCTTGGGAGAAGCAGCCCATGCATGCAAGACTATTTTGCTCAGTCCCAGAGGGAATTGATCAACTCAGCTGCACATGCAAGAGGTTGTTTGACTGCTTGAAGGAAATGACCATTTCCAGCTGGGAGTTGGGCTGAATGCCTAGGAAATTTGCGCAATTTCTAGGTAGAGCAGCTGATTGCTACCCAGATTTGTGCAAATTCTGGGTTGAGCTGCCCTGCTGGGGAAAATTGCACAATTACTGCTGGGAGTGTTGACTAGTAGAATTCCGCAATTTTGGAGCCTAAGAGGCTGCCAGTCAAGATTGCACAATTTCTGGAGGGAAGGTTAGTTGCCGTCTAGAATTGCACAATTTCTTAGGGGAGATAATTAGCCTGCAGCTGACCAAGTCTGGGCAAATAGCTTGTCAGGGGAATGGATCAAATTGTGATCGACAGGCTACCTTTGTGCATGAGAAACACTGAAGCTTGTGTACTTGACGAACCAAGACAAAGTGCTGTGAAAGGTTGGTAGGGAGGCTCCAAAATGGGATAATGAAAAAATTTGGAGGGTGGTTGTAGCCGCTAAAATAGGTCCTTATCATTCCCATGGAACTTGCATTTCAAGAACTAAACTTCAGTGCACCCCCCGGGCTAGGCTTCCTTTCTCTTCTTCAGGCTTTGCAAGTCCAGGTGCAGACTCGCTAGCTCTGTGTGGATCTTATGTATTCCAATATTTGTATCTTGTATTGGAGAGGCTTTCAACTTCATTTCAATTTCCATAACTTCTTCTTGTGTTGCAATCTTCTGATGTGATAATGGTAATCTTAAGTGGGGCAACAACAAAGAAATGTACCAATATTTGTGTTGTTCATCGATGATGTTCATATTAGCTTGTCAGATTAGACATTTTAGTCTTTGATCAAAATCCCACAAATATTCATTGACCACTTTATTTATCTCCTTAAACTTTGTAACAGACTACACATGAGATTTAGGCTTCTTAAATTCACGGTTGAATGCTTGTTGAGTATCTGTCAATGTCACAACAGGGTGATCTTGACAGTACTTGATATACCAGGTTAGCACTCTATCCTATAACATTGTGACCAATTTTTCTTTCTTTAGATTATCATCAGAGATATGTTGCATGGTTTGTGCAACATCTGCAATGAACAAAACTTGTCTTCGCTTCCTACCCCTTTGAAGATAGGCATCTTCATTGCACTCACCATGTTGAATGATTGAGGTGGAGGTGGAGGTGGAGGTGAAGGTGTAGGTGTATGCGATGGAGGTGGAGGTGATGATGGAGTGGATGGATAAGGTATCTGCAGGATACCTTAACTTAAAAACTACAACACATGTCGCGGTGTATTCATAATCATTCCATCATAATCACTTGATGACGATCCCAATAGAGGTCTATATTTAGAGCCCAATTCTTCATTCCTTCTAAAAGGTTTTCTGCTTAGCATAGTCCCAAACATAAAAGAAATGTCATAGCCTATTTTTCACAAAACAACATCTTAATCCACATTTTCAGAGATCGTAAGTACTTACCTCACAATCCCTTGAAGAGTTTGTGTTCTTCTTCATTATAACTGACAATTGTATTGATCGTGAATTTAGTCACAAATTCTCCAAGTGTTTAATCAATCCAGTGATCAAGAGCCCATGCGATGTTGATTTCTGAAGCTTCCAAGTGCCTCACTAGCTCTGGAGTCCACACAATAGGGCTATCAATTCTCCACGTACCCTGGCTATCCACCAATCTAGTCAGCCAATCATTTAATTCGTAGGGAAGAAATACAAAAAGTTCTTATTTACATCTGAGTATAGGTATCTACTCAACCAGTGCTCCTTGGATAACCACAGATTTCTATTCTCCTAAGCTACAAATACATGTTCCTTTCAATCAAGCCACTTCTCAATTTCTTTCTTTGTAGGGAACCACTTATTTAACATCACACATTCCTCATATTGATCCTGGTCCTAGAAACAAAACTAATTGTTGGCTTAAGGTGGCTGACCTAGGTTCAAAGTTATTCACGCCAACCAACAAAACCCTAACTGCTAGCCATTTTGGCAACAACCTACATAGCGCAGGCTGCAGTCTCACCCAAAGTAATATTGGGGGATGCTAGAACTAGGTTTCTACATTGAAAGGTTTGTGTGATGGTATTCCTAAGGTTCTTATAGCTTAGATCTACCTTCGCGCAGATCTATCCCTTTCGACAATAAACTACACAACTCTATTGAAACAACATTCATATCTTCGCAAAGGTACTTGACTATACTTAACAGGCATAAAAGAGACAAATTTACTACTTTCAGGCAATAAAATGTATGTTCTAAAGCCTCTCTGACCTAGATTTGGCGACACGCAGATCTACCCTTTCCAAACAATTAACTATAATAGATTTATTTAACAACTTCCAGAGCTCCGTGAAGGTGGTTAACTATACTTAATATGAACAAACATTACATAACTATCTGTTTCGTGCAGAAATAAAGCTTTAAGTCACATAAAATGGATCACAGAGTGAAGATACATAAACTTAACACAAATAAATGACCAAGGCACATATGCACAGATTTAGCTAAAAAAACCTTTATTATGAACAAGTGTTCAATTATATACTTCTCCTCCCTCCACACTATGTTATAGGGGTCCATGCACTCAACTGCAGACTTGCCAAGGTCTCTACGCACTCAGCTGCAGGAACCTTCCCACTTCACCTAATTATAGGAAGCAAACTTTTCTTCCCTTAGCACCTTGCCCTTACAATGATTCTCTATTAAAATTTATCCTTGGACTCATTATGACTAAACTATATATAGCCTTTTCATTACAATACCATGGCACGTGGACCATGGGTGAGTTTCAAAACCAACCTATCACCTACCCATACAAGGGACTAATTCCCCTTCGACTCTTAGCTTCGCTCTTCGCTTCCACATTTCATGGAGACTTTACATTCTTTAACAAAACTTTTACAAACATTGACATAACTGACAAAATTTGACCCTAGGGACCCCATTCAAGTACCATACAATTCAAATATAAAAGCATCTACCTCTAGTTCTTAGGTTCAGCTTAAAAGAGACCCCTAGACCTACTTTTCCCCTCAAACCACAACACATTTTTTCCCTTCAAAACTGTGTTGGATGCACTTTTTACCTCATCTTTTCTTTCTATAACGTAGAAAAGAAGCAAACATTTGTATTGTGGTTATGAGGAATAGAGGGGGTTCCCCCACTGATGTGAAGCCCTAATCTGAAAGTTTAATCCAACAAAATTGATGAGAATGGTTAGGCCACCTACCTGAAACTCATATATTCAAATTTTGATGGTCATTTTATCCACTATGATCTCCTAAATATTTAAGGCCTTCTCCTCCTCCCCAAATTCTCTAATATCTCACTATGCACATGAATTCGATTTGTGGTCAAGAATCCCTCGTATAGAAAAAAACCTAGCTTTTTCATCACCCATTGCGACCAAACCATAGCTTAGTTTAATGAACTACTAGAATTGTTGGAAAGCGCTCACTGATTTCTGTAATGGGTTTCTATTTGTTTTTGGTAATTGGACACTTCACCAAGAAGCCACATTTTACACGAGGTATCACTTTGTCACCTATTAAGATTTAATTTCTTCATCTAAGCCTCTTTTACTATGGTACCACTAAACCTTTGCACTAGTCAACTCATATATCAATTTTCATCATGAGTAACCATGTTTTACTCATATCTTTACAGTCCCCTTTGGGCCTTCCCCCATGTGGCAGCATCATCGTGGCATCCTTGTTCAAAGCATTAGGGATGAGTCACTCTTACATCTATGGAGTATTTTCTGGGTCCCCTTTAGTCTTGTTACAATATATCATCCACCTTTGTGTCGCATTCATCCCATTGTGCTCATATTTGGCCTCTAGATATATGGCTCTATCTTTGAAAAGCTTCTATCTGAGTAATTAACCATCCCCTCTAGAATTGATGCAATTGTTGTTAGGAAAATCATGAATATCATGCTCTAACAACAGAAGTCTACAGTCTACCTCTCATCTTGTATCCTTCCATCATCATCCCTAGTGTCAGTCTATCAGTCACATTTGTATGACCCTCATGCCTTTATTAAGTAATCCTCATTGTGCCACCTTTGGCAGGCCCTCTTCTATCAACTTCAACATATTTATTCTAGGAGAGTAGTTTAAAGCATGATGTACCTTGGTTCCATATTTCATAATTTTTTGTTGTTTTGGATCAAACAAAGGGACTCATCATTTACCTATGACTTGGTTATTTCTCACATGATTGAATCTAGCGCATATCACACGATCACGAATCATACACTTGATGGCCCGGTGATCTAGTAGATTGTATTAGTATTTCTCGAGTGTGTGTGAGATGTTCCAAACTACACAAGGGGTGGCCCTTCAAGTAGCCCCCCACATGCCCAGATGACAGTGGATTATGATCCAACCTCAGATGCAGTTTTGTATATTTCACTGGCTTGATTCCTATTGTTTTGAAGCGTCCACCATATTCATGTCTCATTCAAGTGATCCATTTAGATCTTTAGAGCCCTTTCATGTGCATCAAGGATTCTTTGGTTCTGATTCCCCCTCACCATGTCACCTTAAGGAGAATGCTATCTCATGTACTCAACTATCATTGTATTTAGTCCTATCCTCTGTTTTCCATGCATATTACATATATGGGTCTCATTGTATTATTGTATCAAATTTTGGCCCATTGATGTCATCATATCATGTAATTTGTAGCTTAATCCCACATTATTGGGCATGCTATTATTATTTTTACTCAGGTATCTTTGCTAGTATGGGTATTCCTCCCTCACCTCATTTGAGATCATGTAATCCAAAATTAAAAGGAGACTTATATCATCTTATTATATCTCCCCCCTCCATTCCTCTATCCTTCCTTGCATTGCTTTAGTTCTCTCTCTCTCTCTCTCTCTCTCTCTCTCTCTCTCTCTCTCCAGCTCCCCTTTGGTGTATTGTGGAAGTGTAACCTACAATGTATTTTGGTCATACAATTTTCCCCTTATGCTTGTACATTGAGGGCAAATCTATGATCACCTAAAAAATGATCAACTAGCCATTTCTAACTAAGGTGGATCAAAATACATCATGTGGGATTAATTTTACCATAGTAAAATCACTTTCACCATAGGGAATAATTTAATAAACCATTTTTTTTAAATTATGTCTCATTAAAATTTAAAAACCCCATGAGAATAATTGAATTAATCATTATTTATTCAATTTTCTCTAGAAATAATTATTTGATAATTATTCCTTGCCACACTTGACTAAATCACCTTGGAATAATTAAATAAATTACGATTTATTTATTATTCTTTAATTTTATTTTTGGGATAATTGTTAAATCATTATTTAAGGATTATTTTGAATTCACACATTTCTTAATCCTCACAAAGTGATTAATAAAACATTGTCTTTGTTAATTACTTCAAAAAATTTCTAAATGAAGACATTTGACCATTTTAAATATCTTTTCCCTCTCCAAAAAAATACAATAAAGCATTCATAACAGTTAGGTATCCTTTTATGAAATGTATTTTCTCTAACATAATATTTGATATGATACTCCATATGAATAGGGAAATAAAGGACCATTTCTCAAAAGGACTAGATAAAATAGTATGATTGAACTCTTCGTTGAATTTTTTGAACTGGTACTTGATATGAGAATGTCGATATGTTTTTGATCTACAGAGAGAACCATGGATTTATGGATATGACCCTCTTGGAAAAGGTTTTGGGATAATCAAGAACACTAAACTAGCTCTTCTCCTTCCTGAGTTCCTAGGGTGAAGACTTGATTCATAGACCTCCTAGGGTTGAGGGATATCTAGACAATAGGTATCTTCCCTATTTTTAACCCATAGCATGTGTGTGATCCTTGTCCATTTTTACAAGTTAGAAATCCCTCTTATCTTGGTCTAGGAGAGTATACCCGAGTTGGTACCCACTAGGTGGGCTTGTTGGGATTCTCCCTCCCCGTCTAGCCACCAAGTTAAGGAGGCTTGGGGGTGTGTAATGCTTACCTTTGGTAAGTCAAGTATCTCACCGAAGTTGGATTATGATGCAAGTTCTCTACCACATGAATCTTGAGGGTCATTGTTGGGAAGATCAGTTGGAAATATGATGGATGAGATATTTTATCTTTCTTATTTCTCGACATAGGGGGGAAGACATATGCTCCCTTATGATATGCCATGGGGTGAGAGTGTCCCATATAACCTTCCCCACTATCATGGACATGAGGTGTGATTGTCCCATAGGACCTTCCACATTTTTAGACAATTAAAGGGTCAGATAGACTCACCAATATGGTTCCAGGTTGAACAGGGCTCCCTGACGTTGTTCCAAATTAAGCTAAGATCTCCAATGTTATCGAGGGTAGTAGCTTAGGCTCCACTCCGATGTGAAATTTTTATTTTATATTCAAGAGTCTTCAGCATATGAGAAAAAGATAAGAAGAGATAAGTAAAGATAAGAAGGGATGAACATATGTGAGAAATGATGAGAAAAGACATTTGATGATGTTGAGATACTTGTGATGAGACATATGTTGCAGTCATTTATTTATCCCTAGATGAGAGGAAATGTTAATTTGGTAGCTCAAGGACAGATTCCCTCCATTGGAAAACCTTGTTCATCAATAGAGACCCCTCTTAGCCCTTGGAATAATTTGATTTGGATAAAGAAAAATATATTTTGAATATGGAAACCTACACGTGCACAAAAGGATAGGTCATCCCAAAAGAGAAATTGAACACCCTTGGATGGCTATAAATACAAGTCAAGTGACCCTCATTTCGAGACAATCATCAAGAATTCTTCTTTTCTCCTCTTTGGTTTTGGCTTGCACAGGTCTAAAATTGGTTCCTAGGGAATTCGTTCGTATAGGTCCAAAATTACAATGTTTGAAGCTCATACATGTGATTAGGATTTTGGTTTCACAACCATAAGGTTGCCATAGGAAAATTTCAGGTGCATGCTCACCAATGCAAGCCTTTTCTTGCAGTCAAAAAGTTTCGGCCACATGCATATCTCTCTCTCTATGAGGTTGGGACCTAGGGTTTCATTTGACAGTTGACCATAGATTTCGATAATTGACCATAGATGTTAATAGTTGACCACAAGTGTTGTAGTGTTTTCTTCTCAATGATGTATGAAAAGAACCCACTTAAGATTGTGGATGAAAAACAATCTCAGCAATAGAAATGACTAGTAAACATTGTAGATCTACAACTATTGATAGAAACAAAACCTACCAAAATTCTGATCTATGCTATGATCATAATTAAATAGTGAAAGAAAGAGTAATAACCTCAAGTATCCACTAGAAACCAAATATGTAAAGAATAATTTTATAATAACACCTGGGAAGAGAACAAATAAATGCTACCAGTCCCCATTTATGGAATGGTTTCCTGGCTATCCTCAAATGTCTTCAGCTTCTGGAGAGTCTCTCTCCTCTATAATACATAAACCTAACAAAAATATGGTATGCAACAATGAAAATAATCAGAGTTACAACAGTGAGTGCAACAATGAAAATAATCAAAAGTGAATAGTGAATGGAAAACCCTCCTATTGATAACAAAATATTGAGTTATCCTCGAATAATGAGAAATAATAAAATATTATTGATCCTATTCTTGGAATAATCACTTGGAATATTTTATTATATTTGTTTAAGAGGGAAAATGTATTTAAACTTTTATTTAGAAATAATGAATAAATAAATGATTTATTTATCATATCAATGAATTAGTTAAGCAATAATAAACAAATAAGGATTTATTTAATTATTCCTAAGGAATTTAGTCAAATTTAACAGAGAATAATAATTAATTAGTGAATAATTAATTATTCTTAGAGAAAAATAAGAAAAATAATGATTTATCTATTTATTTTTCATGATTGCGTCAAATTTGACAAGGAATAATAATAAAACAATGGTTTAATTAATTAATCCTAGAAGAAAATCAAATAGTTAGTGATTTATTTAATTATTCTTCATGGGTTTAACTAAATTACTTAATAAAGGTGGTTTATTAGTTAATTTCCCATAATGAAAGCAATTTTACTGGGGTAAAATTGGCTTTACATGGTGTACTTCGATCCATCTAGTAAATTAGGCTAGATGATCAATTTTTTGGTGATTAGAGATTTTCCCCCAATTGACGAGTGTTCGGAGAAAAACATATGACCAAAGTACACTGTAAATACACAATCACTTAGACAGCACAGGGGAGTCAAGGAGGGAGAGAGAGAGAGAGAGACTAATGAAGTTGAAGCTGAGAGAGAATGATGACAGAGGGGGCGAGACTAATGCAAGTATCCTTTTATGTTGTGGTACCATGCCTCAATGAGGTGAGGCAAGCATACACATACTTGCCGAGATAATTTACTACAAAAATAATGGTTCACCCAAAATATGAAACTGAGCAATAAAGTACATGCTGAATGGTACATGACATGCTAGCATAACAGAGCCAGAAAATAATACAATGTGTCCCATATACATAATGCACTTGGTAAAAACATGAGCCAGGACTGAATAAAATAATATCTGAGTACATGAGATACAAAGTCCCTTCCCTCAAAAAATGGATGGGAGGGAGGGTAGAACAATCGGAGAAGCCCTGCTAAACAAGGAAGGGCTCTACAAAACTGAATGGATCATCTAGAGGAGATGTGCATGCTATGAACACTGCGATCGGTAAGAACCAAACCCATCAACTCTGTGGAATTGTGTCTGAGGCTGTTGCATAGTAGGTATGCATTCAGCGATGCAGGGGGCTACCTGAAGGGCCACCCCCTCATGATGTCTGAAACATCTCACACACACCCGAGAATCATTGGTACAATCTACTGCATCACTAGACCATCAAGTGTATGGATCACGAACATGAAATGACTAAGTCAAAGGGAAATAATGAGACCCTCTACTTGATCCAAGGTGCCAAACAAGAATGGAAGCTAGAACTGAGATACACTACCCTCTAGGCTATTCTTTTGGAATAAATGAGCTGATGTCGACAAAATAGGACCTGAAATAGGTGAGGCAATGAGGATCCTCAACTAAAGCATGAGGGAAATTAGTAATGTGACTGATGGACTAACACCAGGGATAATGGGGAAAAGGTAGTAAGGGAAAAATAAACAAATACCCTTGTCAGAGCATAAAGTGCATGGTTGACCTACCAGTAGCAGACTCAACTCTAGAGGGGATGGGGACAGTATGACTGGAGGCATCTATTGTGGAGAGGAGGAGGAGGGGCAGTCGGATGAGTGTTCTGACCCAAGTTTTTCGCACACTATGACTAGATGCCCCTTTACATTGATGACTACCCTTGTAGCGGGATGAACTATCAGGGGGATCTTGACTTACCACTTCCACCCGGGTGTGCATGGGGACGAGACAATAAGTGTTAAGTTACTATGTTTTATGGTGCATTTTATATTTTCATCACATGTATATGGTACTGAGGGTGAAATATGTTGTAATCATACATAGCACCGGTGAAGTTGGCAGGATATGTAGGCCAAGCCACAATGCCTGGGCCTGCAGACCGAGGGACAACATCATCACAACAGGGTCTAGAGGATACTGAGTTTCTTGCTAATTTTCATCGTAGGTTTGATGTACTCTTGACCAGGGTTTCAAAGCACAGATGACATGGTTTATAGGATTGGTACACACATGAGTGCACCAGTCTTCCCTCAGTGTGGCGAGGTATCATGTGGTGTGTGGCGATGACAGGTCAGGCAGTACGTGATCTATGTGCAGGTGGAGCAGAGCCTTTGATGCGAGATCCACTGGACAGTGACTAGATGCAGGGACATGTGGGTGCCTTTCATTTTGATTTTTGTAGCATGCTATGGGCATGTTAGATGTATTTAGAGCTATGGCTCCAAACACTTTTATGATACATAATATGATTATGCATTTTATATGACAATGATGGTTAACCATTTGTTTTATTTATGGTTGCGTTTTGTGGTATACATGTGATAAATGCCAATTTAGAATGTTGCTTTCAATGGTATCTACATACTTAATTTGGGCTCTAGGCACATGATTGAAGGCAATGGTTTCAAATTCATGTACCAATAGCTTCACTCATAGATTTTTTCTAAATAGGATTTGGTTATGTACATGATACACACCATTCAATTGCATGAAAAGTAGCAAGGAATATAAATGAACATGAAGATGAAGGATTCAATGAGCATGGGCATCGACTAACAAACCTGTCACTGCATCATATTTGGCCTGATTATTGGTGGAAGATCCAATGCACATGTTGTTTGAAAGGAATAACATATGAAAGGGGGTAAAAATGGCCCAGGCTACCGAGGTTAGATTTCGAGATAAGCGAGTTGTACCATCGGCATGACCAATATATCGTGTGGATGATGGATCCATATGAAAGGTGAAAAATACAATCGATGAGATGATGCAATCTACCTAACTACATGGCAGAAATAAAGACATGCAAATCAAAAGGATGTTCTGTGAGCAACATTTTCGGAGGTAGAGTGCATTGGGAGAATTAGGGAGGAGATGGTCCTTGAAATCCTCTTGAAGGAATGCCCCCTTACTCAAGTGTAGGGGTAATCAAGGGTTTATATAGCTTCCATGGTGTCCTCATTAGGTTGGGAGATGGGCGGATCGGAGGAAGACTGACTACATGATGTGGTGGCATTACCTGGTGCATCAACCTGAGGAATAAGGTTCACACATGCAACGTCTTGAATGGTAGATGACAAACTGGTAGATGGAGGCGGAGGGTCTACTAATGTTGAGACCTGGGATTCTATCGAAAAAGGTTCGATAGAAATTCCCACAGCAACCTCGGGAAGGTTTGCCGACGAGGAACTCAAGGATGATGACAAGTAAAGAACGGGGCCTGTGGTGTCCGTCATCTCGATGAGAGAGATCGCAACATTAGGGCCAGAGTTTCCTTGTTCTGTTTGACTGGTGGTACTAGAATCCAAAAGTAGAGGATTAGAGACTCCATTATGAGTGGCCTCATATTCATGAGTTTCCTCAAGGCAATCATGAAATTCATTGAGATGAGGGAAATAATGGGACTAGTGACCATGAAGATCACACGGGGCACAAGGGTTTTGTGCAAAGCATTTTTACTTTCTTAGGTGGGACTTGTATGTTAACATGGAATTCGTGGATGTTTGACTTAGGGAATGCTTCATGAACAAAAGATTTAAGTTGAGGAAGTTCAGGACAATTGTTGGTGGTGTACCTAACAACTTCACACAAAGCACACGGGGGTGTCGGCTTTGGGGCCTGTTACACAATAATTTGTCACTATCCTCATCTCAGTCCCTCTGTTGTGTCATGTGTCAAATAAACATGTTCATATCTTCCGACTAATATAAGAAGATTAAGCAAATGCTCTCTGACACTACAAATTGACCCTCATTCCCTAAGTTTCTACCTCAGCGTGAGTAAAACCTCAAAATGCATAACGGTTCTCTGTCATGCATTGTATTGTTGCGACGTCGTCGCTAGTCCCCAGTTCATGACTCGCAACGGTCTAGATTTGGTGAATTAGTTCAAACAGTCGGCCTTCTGTATGTTTCTAGAGCTAGTTGTTGGGTTAGTTTGGGTCGCCTTTCCACCTCTGGGATGGTGGTCCGCCTTTTGTGCTACTTTCCTTGAGGATAAGCTCCCTCTCCCTCATTTCATGGAGACTCCTTCTCCTATAAAATCACTTACCATTGCTAGATCTACTAGCTCCTGAGTTACTAGTTCTTTTGGTTGGACAGTGCTGCTAGTACTTTTGAGTTTGATAGATAGCTTTGGTGTGAGTGTGACAAGTGTGGGATTGTTAATAGCTTGTGAGAGGTTGTGGAGTGCCCTTAACTTTATATTAAAGCTTGTGAGTGAGAGAGAGATATTGTTATGTTGTGAGACCCATCCTTGAGAGTGAATGCTTGAAGAAACATACTAGCTGGACCCTCCGAGAAGGCTTGTGACATCAAGTCTTGGTTGTAAGCTTTACTCTTGATTTATTATTAATAAAATCAATGATGATTTCCTATGTCTTGTATGTAATTTACTTGATAGCTCATGACTTCTTGACTTTATGAGTAAATAGATCATTGTTGTTTCTCAGTTACATGCTCTGTTGTTTTCTTGTGGTGTTTCAGGTTGATTACTCATTGAGGAGAAGAAGTGGAACTGGAGTAGCACAATGGAACTTCATCAACCACCGGTTTGAGGTAGGCCTCCAAAAGTGATCATTTAAGGGAATCAATTGTTATTTTTTCTTTGTTGTGACTAGACCCACTCTAAGGCTAGAGGGGTTCCCTCTGTCCACAGAGGGAACACTTTCCTACTTCACAAGTTGGTGACTCCACTGGGGAATCCTTCCTATGTTTTTGCCCTTGTTTGCTCTTGTTTGATTTTGATTTAGTGTCTTTTGAATTTTGGGGTTGAACCATCAATCTTTTGGGTTACCTGGGTCAATCTGGGAAATCCCTTTATTGTCTGCGAGGATAGACTAGTCATTGTTTGGGAGTTTTCATTCATATTTCATTATTTTTAAATTCATCACTGAAAAAAGCTTAATAGTCACGCTGACATTGCTCTATCTTTGTTTTAAAGTTATGTGCATCGTTGAATCCTATCATACAGTCGCGACGATCCCTGAAATCGGCCCATCATGGAAGAGACGTGTACTCTTGCGATGATGTCGCTCTATTGCTATGGCTAGTGACTGATCGTCCCTTGTTGCTAGTGTTATTCCAGTGATGATTTCTATAGAATTGTTTTTACAATTCCACCTCCTAAATTCACCAGTCCGGTTAATCCCTTGCTATCATTCTCTTGCCTATTAGTTTGTTTTGATTGCTTTTGGTTAAGGTATTGTCTCGTTGATTTCATTTGAGTGAATCTTGTGTTTTTAGACCCTATGACCTAGCTCTCTTAAGTGTTTCAAGCCATTTTCTTGGGTTGCTCGACTGTCCAAGGTTCATCCACAACCATCTTATTGATTTTCTTGAGGCTTTTTCTTTGCTTGTTTTCTTGCTAGTTGATTTTTAGTGTCGATTATTAAACCAATTTTTTATGTTGATTCAATTTATTCACTACCAAGCCTAGATCACAATTGTTTGGATCGATCATTTCAAACTTGCTTGTTTGTCTCTTTAAATTCAAACCAAAAAATTAAGGGATTGCATTCATTTGATATACGAAAGTGAAAGTATATGTCCATTTCAAATTTTCATGTTTGATAAATTGAAAATGGAACTCTAAATCTTTCATTAGTAGTATCGATGCATCGTGAGATTAGTGTATTGATGCATTGTGTTTCTTAGTGTTTGCAATTGCTTGTGTTGGTTTGGGAATGAACTTTCTACCTTTCTGTAAGTAGGTGTTGATCGAAATGAACGATGCTTTACTCATTCTAGCTACATCCTAGGTTTTGATATACATATGGTAAGGGCTGGAAATTGAAACATAATTCAAGATCAAATCTAACATGAACTAAATGAACCTAACAATGCATTGGAGCAAAATGCACATTATTTAGAAGTCTAGGCTAGAGACATGCTCCAGCATCATTAAACCTGGTCACTATTGCTTTCACTTAAGGTTGGGTGATTCCTCCTCCTGTGACTCAATAGTTGCTAGTATGGACTTGTGCTCCTAGTACCGTCGAGTATAAGTTGGGAGACCCCACTAGGTTATCATCCTATATCCCTAGGAAGCCATGTCTGCCACCTTGCAAATAGTAATGCACTGAACACAACATTCGGGAAGATTGACTGCCGTATGGAAAGTCCTTGGTTTTCATATGATCACCAACGTGTATATGTAGTTTTATGGGTTGTTTGGTAAACCTTTTCCCTAGTTCTCTAGAGTAGTCACTTTCGTTCCTTTTCGACTCCTTAAAATAAAAGGTCCATCTGAGCACTTGTCCTTTTAGGCTCATTGAATATTCAAAGGTGACTAAAGTCATCTTTTCATCCTATTCTCGACTCTCTAAACATGAAAATGTCTATTTTTGTTCCTATGTCATAAATTTATTGCCCACAAAATATTATGGGTACCAGTTCAAGTTCTTGGTTGTGATAAGAGTGTTTTTTAGGCTTGTTCTCAATGGAAACATTCCCTGAGTCTACCAACCAAGTTCTTCCCCCAGATGGAAATCCTGGTCCATTTCTGCCTTTTGGAAATGTCGGTGCTCCGTACATGGCAACATTGTCTTTGCCTGGGTTAACCATCGATTTTCCCATTTGGTTGTTTTCATCCTCAATGGTTCCGAGCATCATGACTCCTGTTCCACCATCTCCTTCGTCTGAACCATGATATGTTGATTCCAAGGTTGAGCCTGCACCTTCTTCCCCTGTTTCTTCACCTTCATCTCCTCCTTCACCTGTTGAAAGTTTCATATCTAGTAACTAGGAGACTAAGAAGAAGAAGAAGAAGAAGTCTGATAAACACGCAACCACCTGTGCAGCTATTGCTTCGATTACATCTAAGGTCGTGCCACCCTCTGCTCCTCCGTGGAAGGTTAAGTTTCCTTGTAAATTGTGCAAGGGTGACCATCTTCTTCGTGATTGTCCTGGCATTCCTAGGATCTTAGACGTATGGTCTCACAATCTAGCTTGTCCTTCGTCATCCTCTTAAGCTCATGATGATGCTACCTTATCAATTGGCTACAGTTAGAGGAAAGGGAAGATTCGATTCCCTTGTATACTGTGTGAAGGCAACAATCCCTTTCACCTTTGTCTGTTCATGGATAAATCTTCTGCCGTTTTTGATAGTCTTACAGCTTCTTCACCTCAACTTCCCATTGGTTATCAGAGGCTCCCTTTAGACCCTCTCCTGGTTGACAAAGAGATTAACTTATATTCTTCTCTTGTCCACCCTTCTCTTCCCAAACCTAGTGATGCTCAACCTATTCCTAACTAACCATTGGTTGGAACGAGTGTCGACTTGGATTCACCACCCATTGATCACTCTATTTTGAATGAGCATCATGATCATTCTGCTCATGTTCTTCTCATCTTGCCAGATTCTCTTGAGTCTGAGAATGACCCTCCTATCCCAGCTGATTTAGAGGGTCCTTCTTTGGTACCTGTTCAACATGGGGGAAATCATATGATATCCCCACCAAGTAGTTCAGTCGTTTCCTTCAACTGGAGCCACTTGACTACTTTCCGCCTTCCATCCTATTTGCCTTTTTAGATTATAGTACATGCCTATGATAAGGTAGTACCTGGCACTATCTTGGATGAGGGTGTGTTGGTTAGCCTCATGCCTTTCACTACTTGACAAGCTTTGGGCTCCCCACAGCTTGTGCCTGTCATGCAGAATCTGTTGGCATTTGACGGAGGAACTAGTCAACCTTTTGGGATCCTTCCAAACTTCCCTGTTACTTTGGGAGGGAAAATCGTTTATATAGACATGATGGTTGTCCAAGGTGCTTTAGATTTCAATCTTCTCCTTGGGCGTGATTATATTTATGCCATGGGAGCTCTCATTTCTTCACTTTTCTGTGTGGTTCACTTTCCGCACAATGGAAGAACGATGACTATTGATCAATTGTCTTTCTTTAGTCACTCGGTGCCTCCTGTGCTGCCGTCGTCCCCTATTAGTTCTTTGTCGCAAGATGTACCTTCCTTGCCACAGGTCAATTATGTGGCTACCTGTTCCATCTCTGCATCTATTGATGATCATGTAGATGGTATCATACATCATGTACTAGGGACATTGGAACCCAATATGTCATTGGTGTCTAATGACATGTGTTCCTCCCAGAGTGTAGTTCTTCCATCCAGTGAAGACCTCTTGGGAGTCATGTTTCCGTATGACCCATGAATCAAAGGAGTCTCAAGGATAGTTTGAGCTTGTGTCAACCTCATTAAAAAATGAAACAAGGATCATGGAGCATATCCTTGTCTTGTGTCAAGCTTGTTAAAAAATGAAACAAGAGTCCTGAGGATATTTTGTCCCTATGTCAACCTCGTTAAAAAATGAAATGAGTGTTGAGGAAAGTTCTTGATCCTATGTCAAACTCGTTAAAAAATGAAACAAGGGTTATGAGGATAGTTCTTTTACTGTGTCAACCTCATTAAAAAATGAAACCACTCCCTTTCCAAATCGAGTCTTTGAATAAGATCTCGTAAACTCCAAGTCGAGTTTTTCCAAGATCTCAAAAGTGAACCTTCATTCCATCCCCTCCGTTGGATGCAATGAAGCTTGGAGGGCATGTACCTCGATTTTCGTTATAATGCTGGGGGCATGCGAACTTATAACAAGCATAGTTTTTTCATTTCAAGCTTGTGTAAACATGAAACTGAATCCAAGAAAAGTTCTCCATGGTTCAAGCTTGTGTAAACATGAACCGATATCCTATTTACATCTCGTTATTGTCGTTTTTATCCGCTAAATTCTACTAGATGAGCCTTGGTTGTTTCATTCCATCTCCACCATCTCTTTGGCCGATCGTATGCTTTCACTTGGTTGTTTTTCCTTTCTTGAGGGACTGCAGCGATGGGTGGTTTTCTTAGCCAACCTCTTGACCATTATATGTTTTGAGTAGTTCCACCATTGTCGGAACTAGTTGCTACCCTTTATACCACTTGTTCCTCCAGGATGAGTCTCCTTTAAAGCTCTTTTCTGACTTGTAAAAACATGGAAAGATTTTTGGACTTTTGTCATTTCGAGTTCGAAACTGGTTATGAAACGACGTGTCTTCGATCACTTTTTTACTTTTTCGGATCAAAGCCACTAATTACAAAAAGTACTACTTGGTCGTAATAGGTCAAGTGGTTCTCTCGAGTATTATTTTATACTTTTTTGGGCTCAAGGGACACAAATTTATGAAAAAGGACTCCTCTTGAGTTTTCTTTTCTGTTTCTTTTTCAAACTCTTTAGACATGAAAAATACTCTGAGTTTTCCCTATGTTAAACTCATTAAAACCTGACGACATTGGACTCATCACCATGATGTGACTCGAGCTTCTCCTCTCTAGGGCTCGTTAAACTATTACTAGATTGGATTTGTCCAAAGGTCAAACTTATATCACAAGCATATGCTATCCCCTTCAAGCTTGTTTTTCAAAAATAACTGGGGTACTCGCCAACAATGGTGGGGGAAAATTTGGAAGTCATCATTGCTTACCTACAGCAGCTAGTCACTCTTGAACATTGACACTTTTTCTTCTCATTGGGTTGGGATATCCTCACATCATCATTGGCCTTCTGGGGTTTTGGGTTGCCATTTTGCCTCATTTGATCTGATCCATGTTGTTTCCATCAAGCCTCCAATCTCTTGGTACCAAAATGCTGCCACATTCTGGAGTCGTGTCGCTGATATGTTCAAGAGTATAATCCTTCTGTAGTTCACACCCTTACCTCCTCCTCTGATACTCTTTCACCATCTACCACTTGTTCCTTATCTCACGTCATTGATGGGGGAAATTTTATCGCCCTCCTATGATGGGTCGTCCCTTGTCGATGCCAACTCATTATCTAGGAGATTGATCTAGACCTCCGTTTGGTACCTTGAAGCTTGCATGCCTCAATGGCAAGTTCTTCGCACCTGACGATAGACTTTCATCATTGATCTTCGATTGGGTGATTCCATGGGTGTTCGACTTCAGCTCATTTTTCACACTTAGTGGATTGTACTAGGCAGTACCTTGAGATCCATTGGCATTATTAGTGGTTTCTCTCATGCTTGTTAATGGTTTTCGTCATTGACTAGTAATCAAGAGAATTTCTATCATGCTTGACCTCAACACATCTGTTCACATGCTAGAATTTGTACTATGATCGGTTGGATTTCAGAACCCGGGCTGAGATTACATATGTTCAGGCTGCGTAGATTGGTTTGTGACTACAAATATGAATCTTTAATGGATGGCTGCGACCATGCCTGAGTCTTCATGGATGGCTGCATCCATACCACAGACCTAGCTTCATATGTCTTTTTGATGGTTGCACCCATGCCTAGACAACATGTATTTCACTATCAGAGATATCAGTTATACTTGTGCCTGTAGGATCTTCGAGGCAGTATTCCAATTCAGATAATTTCATAAGGCATTTCATCCCTCCTACTCTCTCGGGCTTCATGCTTTAGGGGGCATCTGTTACACAGAAATTTGTCACTGTCCTCATCTCGTTCCCTCTGCTGTGTCATGTGTCAAATAAACATGTTCATATCTTCCCACTAATATAAGAAGATTAATAAAAAGCTCTCTGATGCTACAAATTGACCCTCATTCCCTAAGTTTCTACCTTGGCCTGAGTAAACCCTTAAAATGCACGACGGTTCTCTGTCATGCACTATATTGTTGCGACATCATTGTTAGTCCCTAGTTCATGACCTGCGATGGTCCAGATTTGGCGAATTAGTTCAAACAATCGGTCTTCTAGATGTTTCTAGAGCTAGTTGTTGGGTTAGTTTGGGTCACCTTTCCACCTCTGGGATGGTGGTTCTGCCTTTTGTGCTACATTCCTTGAGGATAAGCTCCCTCTCCCTCATTTCATGGAGACTCCTTCTTCTATAAAATCACTTACCATTGCTATGATCTACTAGTTCCTGAGTTACTAGTTCTATTGGTTGGACAATGCTGCTAGCACTTTTGAGTTTGATAGATAGCTTTGGTGTGAGTGTGACAAGTGTGGGATTGTTAATAGCTTGTGAGAGGTTGTGGAGTGCCCTTAACTTTGTATTAAAGCTTGTGAGTGAGAGAGAGATATTGTTATGTTGGGAGACCCATCCTTGAGAGTGAATGCTTGGAGAAACATACTGGCTGGACCCTCCAAAAAAGGCTTGCGATGTCGAGACTTGGTTGTAAGCTTTGCTCTTGATTTATTATTAATACAATTAATGATGATTTCCTATGTCTTGGATGCAATTACATGATAGCTCATGACTTCTTGACTTTATGAGTAAATAGATCATTGTTGTTTCTCGATTACGTGCTCTTTTGTTTTCTTGTGGTGTTTCAGGTTGATTACTCATTGAGGAGAAGAAACGGAAGCTGGAGCAGTGCAATAGAACTTCATCAACCACCAGTTTGAGGTAGGCCTCCAACGATGATCATTTAAGGGAATCAATTCTTGTTTTGTCTCTATTGTGACTAGACCCACTCTAGGGCTAGAGGGGTTGCCTCTGTCCATAGAGGGAACACTTTCATACTTCATAGGCCTTAAGCACTGGAGGAGCTTGGGGAGCCTTGTCCATTGAATGTTTTCTTTTGGATTTTCCCCCCTCGCCAGATGCCTTCGCAACAAGATTTGGTTCCTGTTGGGGTTGTAATGGCATTGAAGCAGCGGCAGGGATCATGGGGACTGGTTGAACCAGGGTCAAAGCATGACATGGTCTTGGCTAACAAGGTAGAATGTTTACAAGGGGATCAATGTACCATACTAGGATCCCTAGAGTCATGTTAGGAAGGACTAGAGAAGCGATGATAGGTACATAAAAAATTCCCAGAGGGGGGAATAAGAAAGGTGTATGGCTGACAGAATAATGTCCTGGTGGAATAACTCCTAGATGGATGAGACCTGGAGGAACAGTTCCTGGTGGAAACATATGAGAGGCGCCCACAAATGGAGGAGGCCCTAGGGGAGTGGGTCCAAACGATTCAGCTGGAAGAGTAACATCAGGGTGTTGAGGACCTTGCTATTGATCAGATGTATCAAACTACTTAAGGGAAGTCCATGATGCTTGTAACATGCAAACACTCATAGAATTAGGTTCATAAATGAGACGGGGAGGACCAGGGAAGGCACCCAAAAATGAGGAATCCTTATAGACTTCGGGTGAGACATTGGTGCAAGGAGTTGAATACTGGTTCTCGGACATCGATGAGATGATGGACTCAATGTAGGTCATGGAGGTTGGCTCGTAGTAAGTTAACTGGTCAATGGTAACAATCTTCCCTTCATGGGGGATGCACATCTTGCGGAACATCACAGATGTGACAACTAACATGGCATATGTTTAACTACTCCCTAATAGGATGTTCTAATCCAAAGGGGCATCAATGACTTCAATATTGACATGAACAGTCTTGCCCATAAGGGTCACTCGATAGTTGCGCTACATGCCAAAGGCCTGGGAGGAGTGTCCATCCCAAGCATGCAAGGTGATGGTTGAGGGGGACAACTCAGATGACTTGAGTTGTTTCCAAATAGTAGCAGAGATCACACAAGTGGATGTGATTTTTTCAATAATCCATCTGGAGATGATGGCATTATGGACTTGAATTGGTATCTG
Source organism: Pinus taeda (assembly GCA_000404065.3). Taxonomy (NCBI): domain Eukaryota; kingdom Viridiplantae; phylum Streptophyta; class Pinopsida; order Pinales; family Pinaceae; genus Pinus; species Pinus taeda. The sequence goes on from APFE030935411.1 coordinate 35,392, forward strand.
AAAAGCAACAGATGAAGGTAATGAGGGTTGCTCTGATGTATCAACCAAGAAGACAATTGAACGATCATCGAAAGGATCCACTGCACCTAAGGTAGTTAGTAGAGCCTTCTTTTGGGAAGGGCATGACTAGAGGACTTTCATTTTTAACATGGTGACAGGTGATTGCGTTAAGTCATCTACTATAATGTATGTATGGGCAACTCTGTTAGAAGCCACATTATGCAGTAATGGTCCCTTTGGGATCTTTGGAATGGCCTCAAATTTGGGTTGAGCAATCTATAAATGACCATTTGGTGTCATAAGAGGCTTAGCAGACACTTTGGTTTTGGACTTGGTAGCTGACAAAGTGGAGGGCTTGTCATATTGATGCGACTGAGTTTGTAGGTTGATATGGCAGGGGTTAACCTCATCAAAGTTCATCATCAGGATCTGGTAGTCACCGGGACCAGAAGGTTGGGGGAGGTGGGCTGCTTGACCTACCTAGGATTGAGTAGCAACAAATCCTTCCTGGGGGAAAGGGTTTGCGAGCACGGCCGACTGAGATGGCATAGGATTTTGAGGCAATTGTTGACCTCGATAAACTACTTGAGCTTCCCGCATTTGGCACATCTGGGGTAAAATAGGACACTCATGTGTACAGTGGTCATGTACACCACAAAATGCACAAGGCTTGTTTGTACAAATAGCCATGTTTTGCTTGGGCTAGCCACCCCATTGTTGGTCGTTGGTGTTACGCTGTTTGCCCTAGGGTTCACTAGGTTGGTTACCTTGGTTACCCTAATTACCCTAGTTACCCTTCCCTTTATTCCTTTTCATCGAATTCTGGGGATTGGTAGAACTCTATTGCACAAACACGTGTCCCTGTGGGGAAAGTGGTTGTTGGGGCTGAGGATGCATCGGAGGATGCAGTGCTAGTGCTTGAGGGGCTGGAGCACCAAGTTGTGCATAAGAAGGAGCAATAGTATGGTAGATGGGTTGGGGCCCTGGAAAAATTTTGCTAGGAGGGGCATAAATGTTGGAGGAACTGGTGCCCCATAAAGATAGCCATAACTCAGCTAAGAATATGGCGAAGAGTGTGAAAGCAATCCAATGATACCGTCAGCGGCATGAGATGACCTCAGTGCATTGGAACTTCCAAGGCGAGGGAGGTCTAGAATTATGGTATAGACATAACCATATTGAGCGTAAATCAGATCATATCTTAAAGAGGTTTGGAGAGATTCTTCCTCGATCTGAGGAAAATGGGATGCGAAATATTCCCCAATGGGGGATAAAAGGCTCTTGATAAACCAATCTAGATAAGCATGGTCTTCGAAACATCAGGAACGACATGTTCTCCTCTTTCGATGCCACTCTTGAACATGGTCAGAAAGGCAAGTGGCAGAGGACTAGTGGAATGTGGTTAATAACTCAGTACTAGTTTCGTACTAGAGAGGTAACTAGAAATATGATAACAATGATTTACCAAGAGTCATGAAAATGGAATCAGAGGTGGAGGGCTGGTCTACATACCATTTTGCAGTGTCTCCAGTGAGCGTGCATTGGAAGAGCCGAAGATGAATGGAGTCATTGGTTATGGATTTCGACGAACACCACATGTGGAAGGATTGAACATGGTTGGTAGGATCCTCTCCAACAATACCCTCAAACTTTGGGATGTCTGAGGGAAGCATAGTCGTCATAGAGGGCCAACTAGCATCATGGTGTATGGGGTTGTTTATCAACTGGTTGAAACCTAGTAGACTTAACCCAGCCTTAAATGGGAGCACGGGGGTTGTTGGAATGGTTCCTAAGATATTTTCACCTGATGTGACTACCGGTATACCACTGGAGCCACCACTAGTTTGGGTTCCTGCACCAACTGTGGGTCTAGACATGGTGATGATATAAGGTGAAGGAGGCTCGAAATTAGATGAGGAATCAAAAGGAACAGGAGAAGATTCAGGATGGGGACCTGAAGGGCTATGAACTCGAACCCGATGGGGAGGAGTAATACACCCAAGTGGAAACTAGGGGTGAAGGCCTAATAGTCTCCACAACACATGCGTTGGTGGCGCAATGATGGAAGGACACACAGAACACAGAAATGGTGAAGGGAGATCAACAATATACCTTTTGTCTTTGATGCGGTGAGATAAATTTATTATGTTAAGTCTTGGCTTGGTGGTGTAAGCCAAGCGCCCTTTGCTTAAGGTGTTCTTGTGTGTGCAAGTGTATTAATTAATTTTGCCCAGATCGCGTTTGTAAAAAATAAAAAAGTTTGCTGCAAATAAACTAAAATAAACAACAGAAAATGAACAACAAAACAATTAACTAAACCCCACGCAAATTGGGTTTACAAACATTGTACTACTTGGTGGCTAAACCTATGGAAAATACAGTTAAACGGTCAAGAGATATGAATGTTGGTGTGACTAGGATCAAGTGACTCTCAGCTACTAGAAAGTGGTGCAACAACAACAAAAATATAGAGGGGAAGATTGCTGAAAAAATATAGGGAGATGGGTGAAACACCTAGGGCAACCGATAGGACCTTAAGGGAATGGCCAAACAAGTTTAAATTTGAATCTTTGGATGGTAGTAACCTATCTTATCAAATCTGAAACAAAAGGTTACAGATTTGGAAAATGTGGCTGAAAGAGCTGTAGAAACTCAGACTTCTCACTGAGCTAAACTCCTCCTAGAAAGGAGGAAGTGTACTAGAAGCCATATGGGAGGCTAAATTCAACTTCGACGAGTAAAACAGAATGGATCAAGGCCTAAGCAGGATGAGATAGAGGTCATACACCTAGCAGACGACTCTCGACAAAACCTAGAAACAGATATGAGAAAAACCCTAAAACTTAGAAATTGTAGGTTATGACTTGTTTCTTGATGAAAGCGCAATTTTTGGGCTGAAAGCTGCATTCTAGAACCCAAGTCACACATTTTGGGCTTAAAATTATGATTTTTGTTCTGGGACTCTCATTTGCAAATTTCAGAAAAAAGTGTTGCCTTTACCGTGGCTAGTTCCTGTGACCTATGAAAAAGACCAGAAAGCTTGTGGAAGTCAAAAATTTATCTAGGGTTAAAACACTAGGAAACATTAACAGAATTGAAAAATGAAGAAACACTAAGCTGAAAACTAGAGGTCACCCAGGTTTCTGGATCTGAAGTATAAAACCTAGTAGAGTCACCAATTTGCTGTAGTTTTTTCTTCTCAATGATGTACGAAAATAACCCACTTAATATTGTCGATGAAAAACAATATAAACAATAGAAATGACTGTTAAACATTGTAGATTTGCAGCTATTTATAGAAACAAAACTTGCCAAAATTTTGATCTATGATACGATCATAGTTAAGCAGTGAAAGAAAGAGTAATAGCCCCAATTATTCAATGGAATCCAGATATGTAAAGAATAATTTTATAATAACATCATTGAAGAGAACATATAAATGTTACCAGTCCCCCTCTATGGGATGGGTTCTTGGCTATCCTCAGATGTCTTCAGCTTCTGTAGAGTCTCTCTCCTCTATAATGCATAAACCCAGTAAAAATATGGTGTGCGACAATGAAAATAGTCAGAGTTACAACAGTGAATGAAACAATTAAAATAATCAAAATTGAATAATGAATGGAAAACACTCCTATTTATAACAAAATATTGAGTTATCCTCGAATAATGAGCAATAATAAAATATTATTGATCTCATTCTTGGAACAATCACTTGGAATATTTTATTATATTTGTTTAGTAGAGAAAAAGTATTTAAACTTTTATTTAGAAATAATATTTAAATAAATGATTTATTTATCATCTCAATTAATTAGTTAAGGAACAATAAACAAATAAGGATTTATTTAATTATTCCTAAGGGATTTAGTGATTAATTATTTATTCTTAAAGAAAAATAAGAAAAATAATGGTTTATCTTTTTTTTTCATGATTGGGTCAAATTTGACAAGGAATAATAGTAAAACAATGGTTTAATTAATTATTCCTAGAAGAAAAACAAATAAATAGTGATTTATTTAATTATTCTTCATGGGTTTAACTATAAATTACTTAATATAGGTAGTTTATTAGGTAATTTCTCATAGTGAAAGCAATTTTACTAGGGTAAAATTCGCTTTACATGGTGTACTTCAATCCATCTAGTAAATTAGGCTAGATGATCATTTTTTTTGGTGATAACAACAAGCTTCAAAATCATAGTATTATTGTTTGTTTCATCTCTTGGACATGATTTGGTTAATTTTTTTGGACAATATTGTGAAATAAGAAATGGATTATTGTACTTTCTCTTTGCTTAATTTTTTATGAAAATCTAATAAGAAGAAGAATTTTAAAGGGTTTTCCCCTTGTCTCTGACCAATCCTTGTGTTTCTATCTGTGAATGTTTTTATTCTATTGTTCCTTTATTTTCTGTTGCATTGATGATGATATTGTTCTTTCTATATAATTTCATATGTTACTAATGATATTATGATGTTGTGGGGTGAATTAAATATGTAAAAAATGAAATGCAATTATCAAAGCAAAGAAAGATATAGCCCTAAGGGAAATTAACAAGAGATAAAAAAATGAAAGTGTGTTCCCATAGGGTATTGGTATTATAGAAATCTAATAATATCTCCTAGGTAGAGAAACAAGCCATTATGGATAAGTGGTTCTTCCATGATTGGATTTATTATTTGATTGAATTGGAATTGAAATGATGAATGTATGGTTTATTTGGTTGCATATTAGTCCCAAATCCACCTTCCTTGTAGTTGGTTTCTTCCTACAAGGAAATATACAAACAATGAGCAGTGTTAGTGATTAAACATAGAGTGATAAAGAATTAAATTAAGTGGAAACAATTCATAAACAACAACTAAATCAAACTAAAATAAAACAACCTGAAACAAGCTTATGTAGCAAAACAAATCAATGAAGAAGTAGAAAGGGGTCCAATTTATTGCGGAAGAGTTACAAATGAATTTCAAAAGACACTTGTAGATATTTTATTGGCAAATGATTCTCAGTAGTTCTCAACAAGGATTTACCCTTCTCAACATCTTTTGCAAACTCTTTCTCTCTCAAAGAAGCAAAGAAAGCTCTCTTAAATGGTGGAATTATCCTAGCATTGGTACGCTTGATTTCTTTGGAAAACTTTTGGCAACATAAAAATACACAAATTATTTTTGTTTTTGGTTGTTGGCTTGATGTGCCTTGACCCAAGCTCGGCATTAATCAGCCAAGAAAATCCCTACATTACTAGCCCTTTCAACATCAGTCCATGGAGCGCGGACCGAAGTCTCACCTGAAGCAGTATGGGGGGATACAAGAACCAAGTTTCCGCACCCTGAGATGGTTGTGATGTCGAATTTATACCTTAAACCATTCCTTCATGCAGATCGATAAGCCTTTAGGTCTTATCGATGTACTTTTTATTCCGCCTCTTAGAACCCTCACGAAGGTAGACGATTGTCCTTCACACAAACCTAAATGATGATTCAAGCCTTTGAGCACCTTTGTAAATATGCTACTATATAAGTTCCAAAATTATATCAAGTGTTCACCAACTTTATTATACAATTAAGATTGTCTTTGTGTAAACATATATTCTTACTTGTGTTCAAATAACATATAGAAACATATATATTCGTGCATCAAATTAGCATTATAACACAAACCCAAAACTTAACATAACATAATCACATGTGATCCACAGAGGAAAAATACAAAGTAATTTCAGAATACTTCTCTTTATTAATGGTTCAGATTTTCAATATAGACTCTATATGCCCTGTGCACACAGTTTTAGGGGTCTATGCACTCAGCTGCGGACTTCTACCCTAGGCCTCTATGCACTCAGTTGCGAAGCCTCTTCCTATGCTAAGACTCTGGTTCTTAGCTATTTACAGACTCATCAAGCACTTCTACTTCAATTATTTTCTCCTTAGACTCCTCTAAGACCTCCTCTTTATACAATCCCATGGTTTGCGGACCAAGGGAAGATCTCTAAAACGAACACAACCTATCCAGACCAAGGGCAGAAAACCATTTTTGACTCTTGATATATTCATGCTCTGCAACCACAAAATGCAGATACTTTACATTTCTTTATGCAAACTTCGGGCCTTCTACCCCAAAACTTGGATTTTTAACCCGAAAATTGACCCCCAGGGTAACCATTCCTAACAGGCCCCCAACACAAACATGGTGACTCACCCTCGGGTCACTCTGCTGGTATGTAGATCTTGTCATGAAGAACTCCCAACTCGACTTGGAAAATTGCTACCTCAGTGGTGCACATTGTTACTTCCTGCTTCATCTCCTTGACCAACTACACTGTTTCTAGCCCTGCGTTGTCTGACTTAATCTTCTGTTGAGTCTCCTGCAGACTAGTCAGCATGGCTTCAATAATGGTTGTGATCAAGTAGGTCTTGTCCAACCAAGGCTTCAAGCAAGCCTTCAATACATCTTCCTTGTGTTGAGTTGCATCTACCTAGTCTTTCAATGCCTTGGCCTCGTGCCACTTGGCTAACCTCTATGTGATGGTGACAGTGCACGCTGTCTTTTTGACTTCATCATAGCACTACTACAACTCCTACACTTTTGTTTCCAGCTACTGTACAGTAGGATCTTCTTGCATGCAAGTGACTACCTCAAGTGACTCCTCGAAGAGTGTGGTACAATCCTTCACTCTGCTCCCTACTACTGCTACCGCGTCTTTCACAGCAGTCTCGTGCTACTCTCTGATCTCTAGTAGATTCAAAGGCTAGGCCTTCAACTACAACTCTGAAATTTTTAGGTTCAGCTCTAGCTAAACATTTTCCATTTCATTTTGTGCATCATGCACTCCAATAGCTAGATTTTGAACCCTTACACCTATCGGCTCAGCCTTGGGAATGCCCATCTCTAAGACAATCCTACACGCCTGAGCCACGACTGTGGTAATGCGTTGGTTGTTATGTGTAATGTCATTTACAATGTTAAGGGTAGAGTCTCTCTACACAGTTAGTTGGGCGTTTTTGACCTTCTTTTCATTGATCACCTGCAACGCATGTTGTTCGCAGGCCCGAAGTTCTGCGATCACGTCATCCTATAAAAGGCGAAGCACCTCATTAGGAAGTGCAGCTAGGTTCAGTCCAACTCTCTTGAGGGTGCTGACAGCGGGTCTATCAGCTTCAGTCTCTGTTGCCAGTGCTCTATTTAGCAACACTATTGCTCAGGGATCCCTTGTGTGTAGCATCCTTGCGGCCTCTGAGGTGCCAGGCACCAAGCTGGTTGATGCCACACTGGTCTGTATCTATGATGCATGGATATGCAACTCAAGCATACCCATCTGTATAACACCCAATGCCTACTGTTGTTGCTTCTCAAACTTCTGCAGTAGTTCCGTGGTGGCATCTCGCACCATATCACCTATGTCATTTAAATCCCCCTTTGTTAGAGTGATGGGGTCTAGAGATGTATTGCTAGCCTTAGACTTCTTCCACAACCCTATTTTCTATAGATCTCTAGTGTGCTTGGTGAGGAATAAAGTCGTCTCTAGGTCCACTCCTCCTTGCTTCGTCTGATCATCTTCTTGCTCAGTCTCTAGGGAAGGTGACTTCTGACTCCAGTCAGAACCACGCTCCTCTTCGCCTGCATGTCCACCCAACTACTGCGTGGCAGTGAGTTCTGCCTTACCTTTGTCATCAACCTCCTTCTTCCTCTTCATTGTTAGCTGTTCCATCTTCAACCTGGCTTCTTCCTTCTTCCACTGCACGACGGTCTTGCTTGATCCTATTGTCAAGTCCGTGGCATTGTGCCAATCTATCAGCTAGCAATTGAGGACTGCTGCAATTACATCATCTGTGGCTATGTATGGCATGTCATGCCATTTCTGCTTCGGGTCCTTTCTCATCGCTCCACTCCATCTCATCTCCTCCACGTCAGTCACCACCCTCATTCATTACCTTCCACCTCATTCACCGTACCCCATCACCTCATCTACCAATCCATTAATTAGTTACATTAATTACAGGTTTTTGCCCCCGTTTGAATATTATATGTATAAAGACAGGCAAAACCCCACTGTATTAGTCTTTTATTTTAGTACTATGTGACCTTGTAGCCAGTTCAACAAATTTGAGTCAGGAGAACCTTCTACTCAAGCCATAGATTCAAACAACGAGCAACAATCACCAATCATACTATGATTTCTATTACTTCTCGTTATCTTATTTTCTTGAGAAGAATGAGGTGTCTTTTACCCTCCAATATAATATTCTATAATGGCTTTCACTTTAGACAGTTAGAAGGTAGTTAAGCAGTTTTGACAGTTTTGGTTGTTACCAACTATCCCATGATGTATAAAAAGAGGAAAAATTATAGAAAAAGTCTGAAATTTGAAGAACTTGGACACTATGCTATTGTATTTTTGATAAACTAATGATTAATGAAAGAATCAGGAGTTTTCCACACATTGTTGGGTATGATTTTACAATTTCTCTATTATGTGTCATCATGTATCTTCCTTTCTTTAAGTATGTTAATGAAGCTGTAGGTCTTTGTTTACTTATGTGAATGAGGTTAAAATTCCTTAAAAGAGCACTCCTATATTTAAAGTTCATACTTCTACATTTCTTCTAAGTTACATGTAATGGTTTCTATGAAAAACAACATATTGTCTCTAACTTCTCAAAGCATTCTTCACTCAACATTTATATTCAGCATCCTATGGAATTCTGAGACTTCCATATCACCTAAATATTAAGGGTTCAAAGTTAGGTCCTTCAGGCCCTTCACATGAGGATACATCATACAGGTAAGTGACATGAATAATTAAAATTAATGTCTTAAACACAATTTCTACACAGCCAAGAAATTAGCTTGTTAATGGACATCATTAATTGGTGCCATTACCGGTGACGAAATAAAGAACATTTTTCCCTAGGTTTTCAATATTTTCCTCTAGTTGTTCAGTGAGGAGGGAATATTTGGTTGTATTGAATAGAAAACAGAAAACAATAACTCTGGCTTTAAAGAGGCCTCACACGAGATGAGATACGTCACAGCAGAAAGCTCAAGCTCTTTTAGACCCTAAGAGATTAGTTTCCAAGAGGGTTGGAAAGCCAAAACTCCATTTACACCAAGTCCTACACTATCTACACCTAGCAGCAGTTCAACACATCTTTCATTTAAACATTCACCTTTTATTGACCAAGAACTACCTTTTACATCCACTTTATTTCAAGAACCCAACTATTAAGAACAATCTTTAGAGTCCATTTCTTTCTCAGTATTCAAAAATATATATGCTATAGTTGTTCAACCTAAACCTATAACTACATTGCCACCTTTTCATACTCCATTTACTCCTCAGATAGGTTCTACATCTACTGGTACTCAAGGTTCAGTAAGTTCAGGAGCAAACATGGCAACACCCACATTCTTATTGAATAGGTATGCACCTATTTACTTGCCGCAATAGTTGAATCCAATGCCTAAAGAATACTTAAAAATTCTTCCTCGTTTCTCAGGAGAGGATGAATAAACAACAAAGAAGCATATAGCAATGTTTTGTAGTTTTGTAGAAAATCTCAATGTTTAACATCTGGATGTTGTTTTAAGATTTTATATGCAATCCTTGGATGGTGAAGCAAGAAAGTAGTTTAAAGGGCTTCCTAATAACTCTATTCCTACATGGGAAGAGATGGAGCACCAGTTCACCCAGAGATGGGGAGAAAAATGAGACCATGGGTATTCACTTACAAAGTTTAATGATATTAAAAATAAATATGATGAAAGTGTTGTTGAGTTCATCAGAAGGTTCAATAAAATTTACAACAGTCTTCCAATGGAGATCAAGCCCCATCCTACTGGTGCAAAAATAACTTTTGCAAGGGCATTTGAATCAAATTTTGGGTTCACATTGAGGGAGAGAAGATCCAGAACCCTTGATCAAATCCAAACTGATGCTTTAGAAATAGAAGCAAATCTAGTGGCTAAAGGTAAAGCACTAGAGGCACAACCTAGCCAAGGTAAGGGAAAGGCTAAAGTGGAATCCTCTCAGAATCAAACATTAGAGGATATGAATAATGTGATTAAAATTTGTCTAGTAAATTGAATAAATTGGAATTGGAGAGTAGTGATTCTCAGGGGAAATTACATCAAAATAGAAACTTTAATCCCCAATACAGAGGACAACCTCTGCAAATTTTGTAGACTGAGAGAAAAGACCAAGATTGGGTTCAAGTACCACTTTACTTATAGGCAGATCCTGATGAAGTACCAGAGCATTCCAAGGATCATGATGATCATATTTCCACATTTTATGCAGGAGATGAAGATGAAGTAGGTGTTGAGGGAGAAGAATACACTGAAACATATGCCATGTATGATAAGAATGAACTTGATGAATATTGGAAGCAGTTTACAGATTTTATGCAGACATAATTACATAAGAAATATGACTTGAGATCAAGAAAAAGATCTAGAATTCAAGAAAATGAAGGTGAGTGGCAAGTTCTATCTCCCCTACAAAAGGCGACTCCACAAGAACCACAACCTACAAAACAATTAAATAAATGAAAACAACAGTAGAATACAAATAGCAAAACTCAAATACTTCAAGGTGAGTCTTCTCAAGATAAAAGTGATAAAATTCATTTAGAAAAAATTGTTTCCATTCCACAAGAGATTTCAATGATGAAGAAAAGTGAAGATGAAAATGAAAGGAATAATAAACAAGTCCATGTATTTAGCTCACTAAAGAGTTAGAACAAATTAGAATTTAGGTGCTCCTCACAGAGTTTCTCAAAACACCAGTTTATCAAAGAGAGATTACTGAGTTTATCAACCTATCTCAAAATGTGAATATAAATGACACTGTGAATCTGCAAGAAGATAAATCAATAGTGGCTTTTGGTCCACATGTGGAGGAGGTAGATTATTCAACACCTCCTTTATACATTTCTTTATTGATCCATGATTTCCTCTTGCATAATTGTATGTTTGATTCAAGAGCTTCACATAACCTTATGCCACTATCAGTAATGAAACAACTAAACCTACAAGTTACTAAACTTACAGAGACCTGTATTCTTTTGATTCAAATAAATTCAAGTGTCTCAGAGTCATTAAAGATATGGCGGTGTCATTAGCCCAGATCCCAGCTAGAAGCTTGGTAATGGATGTAGTGGTAGCATGTAATATTCCTAATTAGCTATGGCTAATTGGAATATTCGATTTTGTTCGATTTTCTCCTTCCATAGTTATTTGTAAATAAAAAGTGAGGAAGGGGAAAATAACTCACTTTAGAATAATTAGTCACTTCCTAGGTAGCACAACATTGTGACTTAAGGGGGAACCAAGGGGCCCAAAGGGGGACGCAAAAATGGGGCCCACGCAGACACATGGAGGGACTGCACAGGAGGGAAGGAACACATGGCAAGAAGGGGATCACGTAGGAGAAAGTGAGCCTAGGGATTGTGAGAGGCAGAGGCTATAAAATAGAGAGGAACCCCCTCATTTGGGATCATTTCTGGCTATGAGAATTTGTGATAGTCATTTTGACTTAGAGCACGCTGGCTGTTTAGCTAGTCTGCAACACTGTTTAGTGCATTGAGTGTCTCCGTTTGGAGATCTCACCCTTAGCCCTGGGGGACTTCGAGTGCTTAATCGGGCAAGGTATTTCCATTGGCATTCTAGCAGTAGATTCATCAGCATTTTAGCAGTAGTTCCATCAACATTTCAGCAGCAGTTTCATCAGCGTCTTTGAGGAACTGCGTAGAACCCCAAGGGGTGATTTTCGGGGGTCGGCCATTTCAGAAAATATTTCTGGGTTATTTTGGGTTTTTCGAGTAGAGTCTGATTCCAAAGTTTCAGCCTTTTCTAAGGTGGGGAGCAGCCCCAAATCCTCATTCGATTTCCAGTAACACCAGTAGCACAACAGTTTCCCAGTCGTTGGGACACAGATGAGTGTGAGGTCATTCCAAGAAAGCTTTTTAGGTTTTTCTGGGTTTCTTGAGTAGAGCCCGAATCTAGAGTTTTAGCAGCTGTTTCCAAGGAGGGGAGAAGCCCTGAATCATCATTTTTTTTCTAGCAGCAGCAGCAGCACAGCAACAACATCCACACAGAGAGGCCATTCTTGTCATTCTAAGAGTATTTATTCACTTGCCTTGTGCAAGTCGAGGTGCAATCTATCTAATCACCTCTTGTACTCATTTATTGCTCAGTATAATAAAGTGGCTTAGCATTTCTTGCTGCATTTCTTGTGTATCTGCTTATACTCCTGGTTTACATTATTATATGTTGTTCCACTGTTATTTTATCACTTCTGGGTTATTATGTCATTTGCACATATTTGGTTAGAGTTTTTGCTGGGTTTTGAGGAATATTCCAGGTTAGGAATATTACATAGGAGATATCCCTGCTAGGTTTGGAATGTTGCTATCTAGGTCATGGGGGGGGGGGGGGGGGGGCGGGAGGAATTGGGTGGTGTTTTGAAATTGGATTTTACTTATGCTATCATACCAATTTTTGTTGGAGAAGAAAGAAGGTCATACAGAGAAACAAGATTTGTTAAAACAAGCTCAAAGAATGGAGCAATTAATTCACCTATGTATAGCCAAGAAAAAGATGACTTTTCTTGCTTCATGCTACATGACAATGCAGAGTTGGCTGAAGATAACCAGAGGAAACTTACTTCAGCCTGTGTAAATACAGAGCTGCAAACAAAAGGGGTGTGGAAGTGCTTCTTTAATGGAGCTTATTCTAAAGAAGGAATAGGTGTTGGTTTCCTTTTAATTACATCTATAGGTAATATGATCCCATTTTCTTTTAAATTGGAGTTCGAAGCAACTAATAATGTGTTAGAATATGAATTCTTGATCATTGCTTTGCAAACATAAAAAAAAATGGGAGTTCAGTCAATTTCCATTTTTGGAGATTTAGAGCTAGTTATAAAGCAAATTAATAACCATTGTCAAACAAAACAACCTAGGCTTACGACATATAGAAATTAACTGTGTGATTTAGTTGAGAATTTCTTTGACGCTTTCAACATACAATTCATTCCAAGAGATGGGAAGGCATTAGTAGACTCATTAGCTATGGCTTCCAGTACTTTTAGGCCTTGTAAATCCAAAGGTAAGATATGAGGTTGAAATGAGGCATAGGCCTTCTGTTCTAGATAATATAAAACACTAGAAGGTTTTTGAGGATGATCAGTAGATTAAGGAATTCTTGACTATGCTCGAAGATTTTCAAGGCACTGAGATTGATCAAGATGGAGATGAAACAACAAAAGGTGTAGAAGTAAGTGGTTTTAAAAATTCCATAATTGATAAAAAATTATTCAATTGAAAGATAATATTCTGCCAAGGGGGCTTCTCCCTCTTGAAAGAATTTTTAATCCAATGATGTTGTTGTTAGTTCAGAAAAAAATTTCATAGGATGAGCAGATTCAAGATCACAATATTGGAACCTAGAAGGAACCCAGGTTAGTCAAATTGTTTAAAGGAGTTCCACTAAATTATAAGGAGAGATATATTGAGATTTTCAAGAAGTACACTTGAAAGAAGGGATGAAACCATTTAAGCAGAAACTCAGGAAGATTAATAATTTTCTTTTACCATTGATTGAGAAAGAAGTTAAGAAACTTCTTGATGCCAAGATAATAATTCCACTCTGATATTCTGATTGGGTGGCTAATTTAGTACTTGTAAGGAAGAAAAATGGAGAAATAAGGTTATGTGTGGATTTTAGAAATCTGAACAGGGCTTCCTTGAAAGATAACTATCCATTACCAAAAATGGATCATGTGCTGCAGAAGGTAACTAGATCATTCAAATGTCAATGTTGGATGGGTTCTCTGGGTATAACTAGGTGGCTATTGAAAAACAGGACCAGAAAAACACTTCCTTCAAAAATCCTTAGGAACCTTCATGTATGCTCAAATGCCTTTTGGGTTGATGAATGCAGGTGCAAAATTTCAGAGGGCTAGGGACATTGCATTTGTGGGTGATAAGTTTGTAGTCATATACTTGGATGACATTACTGTTTTCTCTAAGTCAGATGACGAGTATCTGGACCATCTTAAAAATACTTTTGAGAAATGTAGAAAATTTGGGCTTTCTTTGAATCCTAAGAAGTCTATTTTTTCTCTAGAAGAAGGAAAACTGCCAGGGAACATTGTTTCCAGAGATGGAGTGAAGATAGATCCAAAAAGGGTGCAAGCTGTACAGAAAATACGCCTGCCCAGGAGTAAGAAAGACATTCAAAAATTTCTGGAAAAAATAATTTTTCTCAGGTTTGTGTCCAATTATGATGAAATTGTAAAAGAGATTACCAATATGTTGAAGAATTAAAATGAAGTACATTGGACCAAGGAAGCTAGAGAGTCATTCTCCAGGATCAAAGAAACATTACAAGAAACTCCAGTTTTAATTAGCCCTGATTATCAAAAGCCCTTTTAAATTTTTTCATTTGCATCACTTAATTCAATAGCTGCTATTTTGTTCTAGAAAAATGATGAAGGAAAAGAGTTGTCAGTTGCTTTATTTAGCAAGATTCCCAGAGATGTTGAACTCAAGTACAATATCCTTGAAAAACACGTATATGCTTTGGTAAAATCCCTAAAGGCCTTCAGGACTTATGTGCTATAGTCACAGATCATTGCTTATGTACCAAATGCTACACTAAAGGATGTCTTAGTCCATAGTGATGTGGAAGTCAAAAGAGAAAATGGATAGCCAAGATCCAAGAGTATGATTTGGACATAAAGCCCACAAAGCTGGTGAAAGGGCAAGGACTGGCAAAGATGTTGATAGAGTCAAATTTTCAGGCATTGAAAATCAACCTTCTAACACTTGTAAATGAGGAAAACATTGACAAAGGTGAAGAAAAATCAAACCCATATATGAAGATCCGATATAAATTTTTATGTTTAGAATGGTACATGCACATAGTTCATTATTTATGTTTTCTTTCTTGTCCCCAATCATTGGATAGAACAACATATAGAGCATTAAAAATCAAATCACAACCATATGTTATTGTAGAGGACAGATTATATTGGAAGGATCATCCAGGAATTTTATTGTTATGTTTAACAGAAGATGAATCTACAGAGACCATTAAAGATTATCATGAGAAGTTATGTGGTGGGAATTATAGTTGGAAAGATACTGCATGCAAAATCCTCTAGGCGGGATTTTAATGTCCCACCCTATTTTGTGATATATATAAGTTTGTCAGAAGTTGTCAGAAGTGTAATCTTTTTGCTGAGAACAAGAGGTTAGCTCCTTTGCAATTGATCCCAATCTTCATAGAAAAACCATTCAGACAATGGGGGCTAGACTTTGTTGGAGAAATTAACCCACCTTCAAGTGGACAACATAAGTGGGTTCTTATAGCTAATGATTATTTCACCAAGTGGGTAGAAGCTATACCTACAAATAGGGAAAATAACTAGGTGGTGATGAATTTCTTAGAGGAAAACATTTTTAGCAGATTTCGATGCCCTGTCAAAATCACAACTGACAATGCTAAAGTGTTCAGTTCAAGTAAGTTTGTTGCTTTTTGTCAGAAGTATAATGTCATTTTATCTCATTCGATAGCTTATCATCCACAGGGAAATGGATTGGCTTAATCCATAAATAAAACATTGATGAAAATTCGTAGGAAAACTATTGGAGAGAATCAAGAAGACCCAGATTCAAAATTAAAGTTTTCCCTTTGGGTTGTCTGAGTGACTACAAAAATATCTACAGGCAAATCACCTTTCAAGTTAGTGTATGGAACTCAAGCTCTGTTTCCTAGTTAGCTTGTGAAGCTTGTGATTGCAATGATTCAGGAGGCAAAAGAAGAGCCCAATGCTCTAATAAGAAGGATGCATAAGGTAGTGGAGTTGAGTGAAATTAGAGATAAGGTAAGAGATAATTTGATTATGTATCAATAAAAAATGAAGGATATTTTTGATAGAAAATCCAAAGAAATTGATTTTAAAATTGGAGACCTGGTGTTCAAGTGGGATACCAAGAGAAAAGATAAGGGCAAACATGGGAAGTTTGATCCTCTCTAGTATGGCCCATTTAGGATTATATAAGTAAGGAAAATAATGCATTCTTCCTAAAGAATCTTGATGGTGGAACTTTACAGCTGCTTGTCAATGGGAAGTACCTCAAACATTATTTCCAATTCTGAAGCACAAGCATCATATCAATGTAGATACCAAAGTGAATTCATTGTACAAATTCCATAGACCTAAATTTGTCAAAGCAATACATGACTCCATGCCCAAAGTGAAGGCACTGATCTATGGTTCTTAGTACTTTTGTAGAAAAAACACTATCCCTAGGTGGAGCCAGGTGTTGTAGGCTACACTCTCATTTAAATTTTCAATATTAGCTAAAATTAAAAAAAAAATGACATAGTTTTGAAATTCAAAATAAAAATTGAAATTTTGAAATATTAGTTGCACTAACTACGACATTGAAGGTGTTATGAAAGTGGGACTGATCCATCTATTAAAGCCTGAGCACGTCTGTGAAGCACGATCAAAAGGTTGGTAGAGGAGACACATTATGTGTTCTGTGAGGGAATAAGGAGCACGAGTTATAATTCATAGCCCAAACCCCATAGTTGACCCTGATGTCAACACGACTGACTAAAATCTATGGCCCATGATCACTCCCAGGGTTCAACCTTGATTAACCTCCCGTACACTCCCTACCTCTACAGCGGGCCACCCTCATCACTCCACTCCATATCATCTCCTCCACTTCATGCACCACCTTCATTCATTACCATCCACCTCATTCACCATACTCCGTCACCTCATCTACCAATCCATTAATATTTTCCCCCCGCGTTCGAATATTATATGTATAAAGACAGGAAAAACCCCATTGTATTAGTATTTTGTTTTAGTACTAAGCGACCTTGCATCCAGTTCAGCAAATCTGAGTCAGAAGAACCATCTACTCAAGCCATAGATTCAAACAACTAGCAACAATCACCAATCATACTCTAATTTCTGTTACTTCTTCTTATCTTATTTCCTCTAGAAGAATGAGGTGTCTTTTACCCTCCAATGTAATATTCTATAGTGGATTGTACTCTAGATATTTAAAAGGTAGTTAAGCAGTTTTGACAGTTTTGGTAGTTACCAACTTTCCCATGATGTATAAAAAGAGTAAAAATTATAGAAAAAGGTCCGAATTTTGAAGAACCTGGAGACTATGCTATTGTATTTTTGATAAATTGATGATCAATGAAAGAATCAAGAGTTTTCCACACATTATTGGTATGATTTTGTAATTTCTTTGTTATGTGTCATCATGTGTCTTCCTTTCTTTAAGTATGGTAATGAAGCTGCAGGTCTTTGTTTACTTATGTGAATGAAGTTAAAATCCCTTAAAAGAGCGCTCCTATATTTAAAGTTCCTACTTCTACATTTCTTCTAAGTTACAGATAATAATTTTTGTGAAAGACAACATATTATCTCTAACTTCTCAAAGCATTCTTCACTCAGCATCCTATGGCATTCTCAGACTTTCATATCACCTAAATATTAAGGGTTCAAATTCAGGTCCTTCAGGCCCTTCATATGAGGATACATCATACAAATAAGTGGCTTGAATAATAAAAATTAATGTCTTAAGCACAATTTCTACACAACCAAGAAATTGGTTTCTTAAGGGACACATTAATCAATTTAATGTTGTCCCTTAAGAAACCAATTTCTTGGTTGTGTAGAAATTGTGCTGAAGACATTAATTTTTATTATTCAGGTCACTTATTTGTATGATGTATCCTCTTGTGAAGGGCCTGAAGGACCTAACTTTGAACCCTTAATATTTAGGTGATATGAAAGTCTCAGAATGCCATAAGATGCTGAATATAAATGCTGAGTGAAGAATGCTTTGAGAAGTTAGAGACAATATGTCGTTTTTCACAGAAACTATTATCTGTAACTTAGAAGAAATGCAGAAGTAGGAACTTTAAATATAGGAGCGCTCTTTTAAGGAATTTCAACTTCATTCATATAAGTAAACAAAGACCTGTAGCTTCATTAACATACTTAAAGAAAGGAAGAAACATGATGACACATAACAGATAAATTACGAAATCATACCCAACAATGCGTGGAAAACTCCTTATTCTTTAATTAATCATTAGTTTATCAAAAATACAATTGCATAGTCTCCAGGTTCTTAAAAATTCAGATCTTTTTTCTATAATTTTTCCTCTTTTTATACATCATGGGATAGTTGATAACTACCAAAGCTGTCAAAACTTCTTAACTACCTTCTAACTGTCTAACGTAAAAGAAATTATAGAATATTACATTGCAGGGTAAAAGACATCTCATTCTTCTCAAGAAAATAAGATAACAAGAAGTAACAAAAATTAGAGTATGATTGGTGATTGTTGCTTGCTGTTTGAATATGTGGCTTGAGTAGCTGGTTCTGCTGACTCAAAATTACTGAACTAGCTACAAGGTCACTTAGTACTAAACCAAAAGACTAATACAACGGGGTTTTGCCTGTCTTTATACATATAATATTCAAACGAGGGGAAAAACCTATAATTAATGTAACTAATTAAAGGAGTGGCAGATGAGGTGCTAGGGTACAATGAATGAGGGTGGTAGATGAAGTGGAGGAGATGAGATAGAGTGGAGCTATGGGTTTGGCCCGCTGTGGGGCTAGGGAGTGTATGGGAGGTTGATCAACATTGAACCCCCACAGTGATCATAGGCCATAGATTTTAGTCATTCATGTTGACATCAACATCAAACAATGTAAACTTTGAAATGGGAACTATAAACTCAAAACGGGAATTCTGGCCAAAAAACATGAAAAACAGTGTTAAAAACGAAAAGTGTGTATATTGGAATGATGGTTATTTTTTTTAGGGATAATTTTGAACATGTTTTAAAAATGGAAGTGAAAGCAAAATTTTCATGCAAAATATAGCTTGAAAATGAAAAAGTGATTATACTGTAACAATGATTTTTTTTTTAGGGTCAATCTTCAAAATTTAAAAAAAAATGCTAGTAAAATGATCTAACAACATAAAAGTGTCTCATAAATTCTCATTTAACACCATATGGAAATCAAAAATTTTATTTCAAGAGACGATGCATACATCAATTAGATAAACTATCATAAACAATTATTCAAAATCACTCATATTTTCTTGCATGCCATCAGAATTCACATCTTCAGATGAGTCACTGGATGCTAATGAAGATGTTCCATATTCTTCTCTTTCATCAACTAGTGCCCCATCTGAGTCCACATGCATGCCCACCATTTTAGGTTTCAAAATTCTTCTAGATCTATGAATAGTTTCAGCAGACTCCCATCTCAATGTTGTTCCTTCTGGTAACAACCTTTTCAGAATCTCTATCGTCTCGAAGCGAAGAGTTCCCCTCTTTGTTAAATTGAAGTCATAAACAAGTATGTCAACATCCTCTAATTTCAATATGTCTGTGCGAAGATTTATATTCGTACCCTTTCTTTTTCTCTTTCCGCCATTTTTTTTGTCAACTACCATCTCTGGCTTATACACACCATTGAATGGGTGTGTATTTGTGGCATACCAATGTACTTCAACACTTGTAACATCCTCATTTTCTGTAAAGACCTTTATAACATTAGCAACCAAAAATGGATAGCCATTGAGATCTCCATCTGCTAGCACTGTGATCATGCAACCCTCCTTAATATCTTGTACTAAACCCCTGTAAAGGTCTTCCATGGCTTCACGTTGTGCACGAGATCTTTTGGAACCAATATACATCTCTCTTTCCTCTGCCTATGAAGAATTAATGATACCTTGAGATTGTTGCTGTTCAACAATGTTTATTTCCTCATGTGCATTCGACACATTTTTTGGCCAAATAAATGGATTTTTCAAAGGTATATCTTCATTTGTTCTTATTGAAATGATATCACTTTGATTATTGAAAAATGACTCCCACCAAACTGAATCAGCAATGTCAAAGTACTCATATGTATATCTAATACATTTTTTTATTTCTTCTAGGCAATCAGAATCATTTATATCTCTATTTTGTTTGCATGCATTATGAACTTCACCAACTGACTGTAATAACAATATTTTTGATGCAAATATTGGATGATCTGGAATGAACTTCAAAAATTGCAAACCTGACAACGATGCCCATTCTGTAGTAGTTGAATACTTCTTGCCCCATATTAGTGTTTTCCCATCAATTTTTTTGATACGAAATTGATGTTGGAAGCTAATGTCATTAAGTTGTTCAATGCATTTCTCCTCGCCATATGATCCCATAATAAACCTTCGCATGTCAACAGTTTCTTCCAACACATCAAAAGTAGGCTCTGGCATGTATGATTTCTTAATACATTCAATTAATGATGGCAAGCTCCCAGCTTCCTTCCTCCTCAATGTGACTGAAAAACGACTGAACATATGATCAATATGGTCATGAGTGTGCCCAACAAGAAGGAAACCAACCTTTACCTTCTAAAAAATTCTCAATTCAACAAGCATGTTTAAATATCCAAAAACAACCTGATTTTTGTTTTCATGGCAAGTGTTGTCCAGTTGTAGATACAAAACATTAGGAATATTACCAGACCAATGAGAAAGCACATCATGCATTATGGTTATGGTCAGATTTTCATCATTATGAATATTTGGAGCTGTGAAGTACACCTTTGGAAACATTTTCCCATTGAAGACCATACAACCAACCAAGTGAAACTGAATAAAATTTTCCTCCTGTAAATTTTTGGGTGTGCAAACAAAATGTGGTAAAGGTGTTTTCTTCTGGTCCATACCATCAATTATCAAACCCAAATATTTATTTGGATTATCATAACACTTCTTTCGATGCTTGTAGAACTTCTTCCTTTCATTTGTTTGTTGTTCACAATGCTCCTAAAGTTCTTTGACAATTGAATCTACAGAACATAAAAGAAAGCCATTAAGAAATATGTTTTCATACTTGATGAATATACAATTTTAAAAGTTAAAGTTATGAATGCTTACCTCTTTCTGACCCTTCACATTTGTCCCTTTTTAATTTAAGAGAAACACATGTACTACAAATCCCCATCCTTGTCTTCTTAGGAATATAGACATTGTTGAATTCTTTCTTCCATACCTTCAAATATTGATATGTAATAAACCGGCCATGTCCCTCAACACCTTTTGCATATCCTTTGTATAAGTTGTAAATTTCGCGTCTTGAAAAATTATCTAGAATATGTATTGTCTCTCTATTTGGCATACACTCTCCATGCTTTGAAAAGAAATCTTTCATCCATGACATTGCAATATTTGATAATGGCCCAAACTGTCTTTTATGACATACTTCTAAATAAAATGTGGGATCCTTTTCCAAATTTTCTTGAGTTCTCGAGAGACGAAAATTCCCAATTGAATGAAACATTTCGAAGGCTTTTCTACAGATAAATAAAGTCTTAATATGATAATCATAACCTGACAATGTAGATTGCATGCACCCAACTAAATATGAATTTTGCATGCTTTTATTCATTGAAAAATATCTCTTCCTGCTCTCTAATGCAAATTTGAAATCCATATGTTTCAACCAATATTTTTGGCAACATTCACTTGAAATGAGTTCGCTAATAGAACTTCTTCTCATCAGATATTCTGCTCTGCCCCTTGTATAACTATAACATCTTGCATTGATACGAAAATGTCTGGTCCTACTCCTCGATACAATATTTCTTGGAAACATCTCCATCATTGGATCATCATTTGTATAAGGATTTTCATCATCATTAAGAGGAATATCGGTTGTGCTTTTCAAATACTGACTTGGAGGATATTCTTCATCTTCCCTTTCTTCAGTGCTACTGTCATAGTCCTTAGAATTCAGACTCAATCAAAAATTTGACTCGATTTTTATTGGATATTCTTCCTCATGTGCATTTTTAGTGCTGCTCTCATAGTCCATAGAATTAGGACTAATTGCATCATCCTATCCTTCATCACTGCTACATTTACACTCATTAGAATTAGGACTAAGTGCATTATCTTGTCCTTCATCACTGCTACTCTCATAGTCCTTAGAATTAGGACTAAGAGGACATTGTGACACTCCATTCTTTTGAAATTCATCATCACGGTCTTCATCACTGTTGCTCTCATAGTCCTTAGAATTATGACTAAGTGGACATCGTGACACTCCATTCTTTTGAAATTCATCACCCACTCTTCATCACTGCTGCTCTCATAGTCCTTAGAATTAGGACTAACTGGACACCATGACACTCCATACTTTTGAAATTCATCATCCCGCTCTTCATCACTGTTGCCCTCATAGTCCTTAGAATTAGGACTAACTGGACACCGTGACACTGTATACTTTTGAAATTCATCATCATGCTCTTCATCATTGCTACTCTCATAGTCCTTAGAATTAGCACTAAGTGGACACTTTGACACTCCATTCTTTTGAAATTCGTTATCGCACTCTTCATGACTGGTGCTCTCATAGTTCTTAGAATTAGGAATAAGTGGACACCATGACAATCCATTCTTTTGAAATTCGTTATCATGCTCTTCAACATTGCTGCTCTCATAGTCCTTAGAATTAGGACTAAGTGGACATTGTGACACTCCATTTTTTTGAACTTCACCATCATGCTCTTCATCACTATTGCTCTCATAGTCCTTAGAATTAGGACTAAGTGGACACCGTGACACTCTATTCTTTTGAAATTTTTCATCAAGCTCATCATCACTGCTACTTTCATAGTCCTCCAAATTCAGACTAAGTGGAATCTGTGACTCTTTATTTATTTGGAATTCTCCACCCCCTCTTTCATCAGTGCTGCTCTCATAGTCCTTAGGATCAAGACTAAGTGGAAGAATTGACTTTCTATTCATAGTGGAAGAATTCCCGCTATATTCAACCATATGAGTAGAGTTGTTACATGATGAAGATGTTGATGCTGTATAAATTGAAACTTCACTATCAAGACAATCCATCCCTTTCAAATAGAAGATGTTAAATTATACAAATGGAGAGTCTCCTAAAGATATTATATAACTTAGAAAATGAAATTTTCCCTCCAAAAATTCCCCCCCCCAAAAAAAGTTCACGAAATATTTCCCTGTTAAAATTTTGTGAGATTTATTTCTCTTAATTATTTTATTCTACAATTTAATGAAAATTAAACTAAATTTTTTTATGAAATAAATTTAAAGTTAAAAATTGTAAACTACAACTTCTACCTAATTATTTTTAATAGTCAATGTATATAATATTTACTACACAATTCAATGTTTTTTTTTTTAATTTTTATAATACATTCTAAAACAAATTAATCCCACATTCACCTCTCGCTTTATCATATTTCCTTCATCGCCATAAAAAAATTAACATGTTAAATTTTTTTAAAACTAATTAATCCCGCATTCACCGTACGGTAAAACATCTCTGTAATTTCACCTATATACTAAATTCCATTTATCACTATTACTCACATTACATCAAGGTTTTCTGAGGTTCGTTAAAAGGCTTGGAGCGAATTTGTGGAACAACTGCATTGCTATCAACAGCATATTCAACGAAGAATTCTCACAATGAAAAGGTTAGTTAAATTTTTTTTCCTTGAAAATTTTCATATTAAATTAGTTTAATGTAGTTTTTATTTTTTTTAATTAATACCTTTTGTGAGCCAAATTAACCAATACTTCCGTCATGAGCATGGTGGGCC
>APFE030935412.1:0-12086 GCA_000404065.3 Pinus taeda
TCTAAACTTTCATCTTCTTGTTGTGTCATTCTAAAAACATCTTCCTTGGAATCTCTAGATCTACAATAAGCTTGATATTTTTTAAGGAAGACTTTTCTCATGTCATCCCAAGAATTTATTGTTTTTTCTCCTAAACCCATGAACCATTTTAAAACTGCTACTTTCAATGTTGCAGGAAAAAGACGAAGTTTATGGATGTCATTAGTATACCCATATGTTCTACATAAAATATCAAATTCGAACATAAAAGCATTGGGATCTTCTGTGGACATTCCATAGAAATTTGGCAATACAGAAGGTGGAATATTTTTCATTTCACTTCTTCTCCTAATATTGCACTTGTGTCTACTATTGGAAAGCCAAAGGTAGCCTCATTATCACCACCATCTTCTTGTATTTTCCGATCATTTTCCATCTTCCTATCATGTTCTTGTTTTGCCTCCTCCTCTCTTTTCCTTCTCCATTCCCTTTGTTGTCTTTCATACTCAATTCGTTGTTCAGGAGTGAGGATAACAGATCCATGTCCTTCTTCCGCCATTGACTTAGTTGTTTCCATTTTGGGTTCAAATTCAGGTTGACTTATAGATGGAAAAACAGGTGGTTTTCCTTTGATAATTTCTTTTTGTTTTCCTGAAGTTGATGGTTGTTTTTGTTTTGCTTCCCAAGCTAGCAAAGTTTGCCTCTCAATCAAAGTTAATCTTTGGCTAGTTCTTTGTTTTTCTACCAATTCCTCAATTATTGGATTACCAGTAACTGGGGTGTTTGATGATCCTATCTCTACTGGTGGGGGGTTTTTAATAAATCTACCTTGAGGATCTCTAAATCTAGGCATAAAGAAACATAATTAAATAAAATAAATGTAACTAATGTTTTTGTTTGTTTTGGATTTTATCTCTCTATTGACTATGCCGATATTTGCCTCCCCGGCAGTGGCGCCAAAATGTTGAGCTAATTTATGTACCTAAACTAACACAATTATTTATTATCAATCTGGGTTGTTTATGCTTTGAGGCAAGTTCACTATATGTGAAGATCAGATATAATCAAACCTTGAAAGATAATTTATTCAAAAGCAACACATCCTACAACTCTAATTCAACTTGTTTAAAGTAGAGGAAAAATATTGAGATGGTTCTTGACTCAATAAGTCTACCTTTGCCTCAACTATCGCTTAATGAATCAGAGATTAAAATCAAGAACTTAAGATGGAAAAATTGTTAATGAAATAAGCTCTTAACTTAAGAGACACATAAAGTATTTCATCATAATTTATTCATCTCAATACTCAAAATCACAATAAGGAACTACTTGCATGCAAACCAAAGAAACTAGTTGTAATTCATCATTTTAGCAAAAGAGATGCTCAACTTGAACACTTGTGTTTCTTCAACTAAATAAAGTGATGAATAAGCTAAAAATTAAAGAAATCAATCACCATGCATGAACCATAAAGCAATCTAAAATAAAGCTTCGAAAAACCAGTTCTACACTAAACAGATTACAAGAAATAAAACTAGTTAACAAGGAAGTGTACTTAGCTTGGAGTGGGGGCCCTCCACCCTTGCCTTGCACACTTGAGAAGAGATATCAGAAGCTCAAATCAATTACACATCCATAGCATTGAGCAGCAAAATAATAATAGCACAAGTCTTCAAATTAATTCCTCAATCCAAAAGTGTCACAGCATAAAAGTATAATAAGTAAATACATAAGCCATCAAAGTTGTGGTTCTTAAATAAGGAGTCTCATGAAACAAACTGATCTACATTCACTCTAACAAACCCATCTACTCTAATCCATCTATCCAAGTCAAATTCAGTACTCCCATCCCAAGAAATATGACCAATCCCATGGAATCTCAAAACTGCCCTATTTCCATGGGATTTCTGGATGACTAGTCATGATTGACTAGCACCAAATGGGCCTAATAAAGCTTGTTCTGTTGGAACCAAGCATAGGTGGATTAGTCCTAGTTCCCAAGCTTTCCATTCATGTATTCAATTCATGCCCAAGTGTCCTGCAACCACATCAACCATAGAGTGATTATCGGAATTTCTGAAACTGCCAAATTTGCACTTAAAATCAAACTTTTATAAAAACTTTAGAAATTGACAAATTAAAGCTAAATACCTGAATGGAGATCAAATATACATCAAAATGGAATGAATGAAGTGAAAATGGATGATAAATAGATGGTTAAGTAAGTTTCTTAGAGCAAAATAAGACTATAACTAAGGCCCAACAATATGTTTGATATATGTTTTGGTATATATATATATATATATATGATGTTTCTATATGTACAACTATGTATGGATGTAAATATCGTAACAAGTTGTGTTATAAAGCTCCACTATGTGGTATGGGTGTCATGTTATTATCCTATCATGTGGTGATGTTATCATGATGTTATGTGTTATATGAGTTGGAACTTAGCAGGATGATCATTGTAAATACCGTAATGAGCTTCGTTATAAAGCCCCACTATGCTATATGTTGTAATGTTGTCATGATTTTTTTCTCTTGAGCAGATCTTTCATTGTAAATACTGCATCGAGCTGTATTATAAAGCTCCATGAGAAGTATGTATTATTTTAGTAGGTTTTTGAGGTATATGTGTGATTGAACACCAAGGATAGTGTCCCCCAAGGGGGAGGATTTTGTAACAACCCTGTTGAAAATTCCATGTAATAAAGTAGGAAATAATAACCATGGATGAATGGGACACATATTCCAAGTTGAATGTTGGGCCACACATCCTAAAGGGAATTTGTTTGGTTGTTTATGGTGAAAGAAATTGTAAAAGGAAATAGCTAAGGCATAAAAAGGCGTTTTGGCACATTTATTTATGAAAATAATGGAAATTAGGAGAAAAAGGAGGTGAAAGGTCACAAGTTGCATGTGAGGTGGAAAATGAAGGAAAATAATGAAAAATTAAAGAAAATAGAGGCCTCATTCATAAAAGGGCTTTTAAGGATCATTTGGTTACCTTTTCTTAGTTTAGCTTTGGAGCTCTCTCATTATTCTCTCTCTCTCATACTCTTGGACACTTAGAGTTTTCTTGGAGCACTTTGGTATTGGAGAAAGAAATGCAAAGAAGGCAAGAGGAAGCAAAGATCAAGTATGAAAGGGCACGATCAAGAAGCTACAACAGTGTTCATTGCAGGTATCAACATGCATGTGTATTTTCCTTGCTAGACTTGGCATGCATGGGATTGCATGTGTTTCTTTCTACCCTGGCATGGGTGTTTCTAAGTGTGATAGTATTTTCAGCCTAGCCTTGCCATTTCCAGAAAGATTTAGTGAGATGGTTTCTGTCATGCGGCTTGTGTGGGATGGCTAGATTGGATTCGAAGCTGAGTGGGGTAGATCTTCGAATTGACAAACAA
Organism: Pinus taeda; assembly: GCA_000404065.3. Lineage (NCBI taxonomy): Eukaryota > Viridiplantae > Streptophyta > Pinopsida > Pinales > Pinaceae > Pinus > Pinus taeda. The sequence goes on from APFE030935412.1 coordinate 3,390, forward strand.
ATGGTGGTAGTGGTCCCTAAATTAGACTGAGGATGCATGAAGCTACTAGCCTATTAACCCCTAAACCGAACTGTGGATTGCAGTAAAGCCAGATTATGTGCCTCGATGGGCCTAGGAATCCTTGCCAGTGAATGGAGGGATATACAGTAAAAAAAAGAGGTGGCTTTTCTCTTCACTGGGCTTAGTGATTATGGGATTGAATGCATGTTAATTCATGGAGATTATGTCTAGATGTAGGCCCTAGTGATCCTTGGAATGGATTCTAGATGCATAGTAAAGCCTGAGAGACTAGGAGGCACTAAAATTCCTCACAGTGTAGGCGGAGAACTTCGGTGCCATCCACATCAATTGGTGTTTGATGTGTTCTATGAGTCCCACATTCATGCTTGGAATCTGGTGCGCAGATGATTGGCTGAAGAGAGACTTGGCTCAACTAGTATATGGTCAGGTGGAACATGGTAGTCCCATCTCTAGTCGGTTCAGTGAATTGATTAATGAAAAATTCATTCCATTGATTTTCATGTGTAAATGTACTAGTGTTTGCATGGATTTTGATGGCTGGTATGTTTATTGTAATTCTGTTCCTATATTGCTGGATATATGTTCATTTTATGGTAGCAACTATGTTTGGCTCTCAGCATGTTTTTACTTGCATTTGAATGGATATTATATCTATGACCTAATAAGTGATAAGGAAACGACATGAGGAAATAATGCTTCATGGAAATTCTCAAATAATTAAGAGATCCCTACACCTAAATATGTTGTTTATACCTCTAGGTTACATGTTAATGATATGTTTGATGAAAATCTGCCATGACTAGTAGGGGTCTGGTTAAGGCCTTGATCAACTATTTACTTTTGCATCATTGTTTCCCTATGCTTTACTTAATTATGAGATTTCATTCCATTATGGTCAATGGCTTGGCTTCGAGCCCTAAAAGAGTGGCTCAAACCTCGAACTCACTAACACAAAAATAGCAAGCTTGGACCATAGTCATTGGCAGGCAGGCCTGTGGGAGTGACTTTAGGTCTCTGGTCACTCCCTTGCCCATAGAATGACAGTGACTGAGCCTTAGATTGGCCAAAACAATAATGGGACCTAGGAATTGGTTATCTGAGTGGCTGACTTGTCTCTTGAGGGTTCTGTTGATGGTGTTGGATTGATGCATGTGATATTTCATCAATTTCCACTTCCTTAAGGTTACTTAGGAGGTTGAATCTGATCATAATAGCCTCTCATCTCATGATTACCCCAATTTACATGGTTACTTGGGTTTATGTGGGAGGAGGGTGTTACAAAGTGGTATCATAGCATGGTTCAACACTGAGACTGAATGGGTTGAATGTGTGTTGGTCATGCATGCATGTCAGTTGCATGTGTGTCTCTTACACTTATATTCTTGTTGCATTTGCTTGATGATGGATTAGGGTTGTAGTATGGTTATCATGGAGAATCTGATGTTGATTCCATGAGGAGTAATTATCACACTGAATGTATATGGTTATTTGTCACTTACATGTTGATTTTATGTCATCTACTTACATCCTTTTATGTTAGGTTACATTTTGAATATTTTGATTACATGCATCAGTAATGTAGGATGTTTACAAGAATTGGTTGATTATGTTCGACTACATGCGATTAAGTGTATTTGTTGTTGGTTAGGATTTCTTATGCATATTATCAATTGCATGTAGAAATGTGTATAATGGGGCAATGATTGTTGTCATGGATGAGGTGATAGAATGCATTGTTGATAAGGCCTTACATTGATGACTGGATCCTAGTTAGAGTGAGTTTTATATGTTGATTCATTTATTTGTGCATGTCTATACATTGTTATGATTATGTTATACATGTATCACACTGATTTGGTGATCTTGTAGATAAGTTATCCTCTCCAAGGTATGCTAAGGTATGTCAATTTATTGTGATTTGGTTTATATGACATATTATGCATTGCAGGAAGAAAGAAATCAAATGGCTAGCAAGGTGGTAGACTACATAGAATCTCCCTATGCGTCAAATGAGCATCGTGGAGTGGGGCATACTTATGATTTGGCCGATACACTGAGAATCTTAAAGGAAGAGATAAGGAGTTGTAAGGCAAATAATGAATGAATCATACAGTCACAAGAGAAGCAAGCAGACGTTAACGCTATACTTCTTTAGAGTTTGAAGAATTTGCAGTGATAAGGGATGCTTCAGATCAGTCATGCACATTAGGATGAGACTAATGGAGCATATGGAAATAGATCTATTGGTAGACATAGGTCAAATAGATCTGACATGGTGAGAGATGGCAGGTTGTTGGACACTCTAGAAAGGAGGGGCTATGAGTACATGTATTATTCTAGTTCTGGTTCTGATAGACATCATGATCGTTGTCAATATCATCGTTATAGTAGGAATGATAGGGGTACTTTCCAGATAAATTTAGGAAACAAAAACCACCTAATTTTGATAGATATGTGAAGAAGTCGGTAGATGCAGAGGCTTGGATACTTGGAATGAACAAATTCTTTGAGTTGCATGAGTACACTGATAACATGAAGGCCTAGATAACTATCGTTAGCATGAAAGGTAAAGCAGACATCTGGTGGGAATATGTTAAGCGAGTTAGAGACATTAGGATAGATGACTTGAGTTGGCGGGAATTAAAGATGATTTTCACGAAGAAGTAATTGTTAGAAAGGTACTACGATAGGAAGGCTAAAGAGTTATATGACTTGAAGATGGGGTCAATGACAAATGAAGAGTATACGAACAAGTTTCTTAAGTTATTAAGGTATGTAACGTATCTTACAGATGAGAAGGCTAAAGCTCAGATATTTGTCAGTGGTTTTCCATTGGCATTTAGAGATCGGATTCAGTATGATGAGGCTTGGTCACTTGAGGAAGTCATTGGGAAACTGAATCATTACTATGAGAAATCAAAGTGTAAGAATGAATCTCAGTATGGATGGAAAGGAAAAGAAAAAGGTAGAGGTGAATGGTAGTCTAAGAGCACAAGGCCTCAACATGCAGATGAGAAAGAAAATGTGTCACCGCAAAAGAATTAACGCAGCTAGACAAGGACATGGGCTATGACAGAAACATAAGCATAGAGGTGAGGGAACTAGTCGATTGAAGTGGTGAACATGTGATGATGAGCCCCTTAGGAGAGATTTTCCGAAACATTAGGGTGCAAGGCCTAAGATATATAGTACATAGGAAGCACAGATTGTTGGTGATGTTGGTCAAAGTATTCCATGTATCTATGCAGTGGTGGAAAACGGGAAAGAAGAACATAAGGCATCTATAATTGAGATGGAAAGTAAGCCTTGTGATTAATTTATTTCTATTTTGATTGACCCTAGATATAACTATAGCTGGGGTAGTCCTAACTTGGTGGATAAGTGTGGGTTGAATAAGGAGATTCATGTAGAGTCTTGGTTAGTGTAGTTGGCTACAAGTACGAAGAAGTGAGTTAATCATTAGTTAAGAGCTTGCACATTTAATTTGAATGGTATGCCTACAACAAAACATTTGAATGTATTACCGTTGGGTTCATACAATATGTTATTAGGCATGGGTTGGTTGTATCTACATAGAACCAAGGTAGATTGTTCTGACAAAGCTATTGAGTGTGTGGATGACAATGGGGAACCAAGAGTCTTACAAGGTAAGAAGAAAGCCACATTAGTTAGGATGGTGACAATTATGAAAGAAAAGAGTAGCCATAAGAAAGGGTGCAAGCTATTTGTAGTACACATTTCTAGTGACAAGGGTAAGAAGGTTGAGGATGCAGATGTGTTGAACAGGTACCCAATTTTGTAGCAGTTCAGGGATGTATTTCCTGAGGAAATTACAAAGTTTCCACTTCATAGGGAGGTAGAATGTTTTTTGAGTTAGTGCTAGGGGCATCCCCAACATCGAAAGAACCTTACAGGATGAGCACACTTGAGTTGGTTGAGTTAAAATTGGAGCTGAAGGAAATGTTGGACAATGGATAACTTAGGCAAAGTGTATCACCTTGGGGTGCACTGGTCTTGTTTGTGACAAGGAAATATGGTACCCTTAGATTATGGATTAATTATAGGAAGTTGAATAAAGTGACTATCAAGAACATGTACCCTTTGCCAATGATTGACGACTTGTTTGATTAGCTGAAGGAAGCAGCAGTCCATCAGGCATGCATCAAAGAGGAGGACATTTACAAGACTGTGTTAAAGACCAAGTATGGGCATTATGAGTTTGTTGTTGTTCCATTTGGCTTAAAGAATGATCTAGATACATTCATGTGTTTGATGAATAGTGTGTTGCATCCATATTTGGATAAGTTTGTTATTCTGTTCATTGATGATATACTGGGATATTCCAAAAATGAGGAAGAGCATGTTGGGAACTTAGCATGAGTATTGAGGTTATTGAGAGAGCATAAATTGTATCCTAAGCTTAGAAAATGTAGTTTCTTTCAGACCGAGGTGCACTACTTGGGACATGTTGTCTTTAAGGAGGGCATTGCAATAGATCCAGAGAAGATAAGGGCCATCATGGAGTGGGTAGCTCCTAAGAGTGTGGATGAGGTGAGATATTTCATGGGTTGGGCAGGCTCTTATAGGAGGTTCATCAAGAACTTCTCACATATTTCTTATCCCAATACATCATTGCAAAGGAAAGGTAAGAAGTTCAAATGGCCTAAAGAATGTGAGGCTAGCTTTGAGTAGCTCAAGAAGTTGCTGACACATGCACCAGTGCTACAGATTACAGATTTGGACAAAGAATTTGTAGTATGTACAGATGCTTGCAAGAGAGGACTTGGTGCATTCCTTATGCAGGATGAACAGGTGGTATGTTATGAGTCCCAAAAACTTAACGAGCATGAGCATAACTACCTGATGGATGATATTGAGCTAGCAACGAATATACATGCACTGAAGATGTGGAGGCGCTATCTTCTTGGTAGACGGTTTGTGCTTATGAGTGATCACATTGGGTTGAGGCATTTGTTTGACCAAATGAATCTAAATTTCAAGCAGGCTCGATGGTTGGCCATGATCAGTGAGTTTAACTTCGAGATCAGGTACATAAAGGATAAAGAGAACAGGGTGGTAGATGGTCTCAACAAATGGGTACATGTACATCAATTGGTAGCTATGAGCTCCTATGCGACAGACTTATAGGATAGGATCTTGTAGGCAAGACATTAGGATGTCAGGTATATGGAGATTGTGCACATGTTGCAGCAGGGTGATATTACAGGCACATGTAGTCGTACAGGTACATGTGGCAGTACATGTATAGGTATAGGTGCGTAGGGCATGGACTATTGTCTTACACCAAAAGGATTGGTCAGGTTCTGAGATAATATATATGTACCAAATAATAGTGAACTCAAGCTGGTGAGATTGAGGGAATTTCATGCAAAAACTTATTCAAGCCAACTAGGTTATCAAAAGACACTCACAAAATTGAAGAGATATTACTATTGGTCGAATCTGAAGAGGGATGTAGAAGAGTTTGTGGCTAGATGTTTTGACTGTCAGTGAGTGAAAGAATAGTGCAAACGTCCAGGTGGACTGTTATAGCCAATTTCTATTCTCAAGTAGAAATGGGAGGTCATTTCCATGGATTTCATCACAGGGTTTCCAAAGATAGTGAAGTAGCATGATTCCATCATGGTCATTGTGGACAGGTTAGCAAATGTTGCACACTTTGGTCTAGTGAAGTCTACATTCTCACCTAGTGACGTGGAATAGGTATTCATTCCAGATGTGGTTAGATTAAATGGTGTCCCAAACAAGATTGTGTCAGACAGGGACGCAATGCTCACCTCCAGATTCTAGAAGGAGTTATTTGAAGGTTTCGGCACTGAGTTGGCCTTTAACACAACTTATCATCTGCAGATGGATGTATAGATAGAGAGGGTCAACAAGATATTGGAGGACATGTTGAGGGTCCATGTGATGCATCAACAGAGGAAGTGGGAATAGTATCTCCCTTTGGTCGAGTTTGCATACAAAAAAGATTATCAGGAGTCATTGAGCATGATTCCTTTTGAGGCATTATATAGACAGAGTTGTAATACTCCCATTAGTTGGAGTGACCCACTTAGCAAGGTATTGACTAGACTCGATATCTTGGAAGACATAGAACAGGAGATGCAGGTGATCAAGAAGAATCTCAAGCAAACACAAATTAGGCAGAATATTTATGTAGATAGGAAAAAGTTGTTTAAGGAGTTCCAAGTTGGGGAACAAGTGTACTTACACATCAAACCGAAGAAGAGCTCAATGAAGATTGGCTCATGTGCCAAGATGGCACCACAGTTTTGTGGACCCTTCAGTATCATTGAGAGGATTGGGCCAGTAGCCTATCAACTTGCACTGCCTCCAATAGTGAAAGTCCAAGATGTTTTCCATGTCTCATTACTTAAGAAGTGTGTTAAAGATGTTGATCATGTGATTGACTGGTCTGTTTGGTAGGTGAAACTAGATGGTGAATTCCAACTGGAGCCTTAATGTATATTGTAGAAAAAGGTGCTGATGCTACAAAATGTTGATTTGGTGTAGCATTGGATGTGCTCTAGCCATGAAATTTGGTGGAGAGGTTGGGGCGCATGAGATCTCCAACAATTAAAAAGGGTTTGGGCAGATTCTAGACAGATAAGGAGATATTAAAATAATTATTATTTTATGGAGTCCCTAAGTCTAAACTTAGGGAAAATAAAATATTAATGTGTATTAATATCAAATCTGTGTTAGAATGGTTCAAAAGACATGGATCAAGCCAGATCTAATCTTAGCCATTGATTAGGGACTTAATCTTGGCCATTGATATGTCAACAGGAAATGTATAAGAGGAGGCTTGAGGGTCACTTGGAGAACACACTAGAGTGATTAGTCATTAAATTCTCTAGAGTGAGGTTTTCTAAGAGAGATATAATTAGTGATCGGGAGATGCAACTGAGGAGAATTTCAGTATAGAGAGACAGATAGGAAGATATAGTGCCAAGAGAGTGGTGTAGTAGCCAAGAAGAGTGATGCAGAGCTAGCCAGAGCTCACACAGGGCCACACAGTGGTAGTCGGGAGTTGCGCAGAGCCTCAGAGAGGCCAATGTTGCTAACAGAGAGGGCAAGAAGGCTGACCCAGGGCATACTAGGGCTGATAGAGACCCATTCGAGGTAATGTAGGGCCAGCGTGGAACATACAGGGGCTGACGTAGTCCAGAGAAACGTCGATGCTGGGGTTTTTGGGGCAGATTTGTGCTGAGTAGCTGTCGGAAGGATTATTCAGGGTTTCAGCTAGGAGATTTGTCAGAAACTGAGAGGTATTACTGCCACCGAAATTCTCTATTGTGTAGGCCAGTTTTGACACCCAAATTGTACTATGATATTTCTTAATAAGAAAACCTTGAGATAGCTACACTGGTTTTCCCACATTGGGTTTTTTTGGGGACATTAGTCCAAAAAGAATGGTTTCATATGGCATGTTTGTTTCTTCCTCTTCTAGTTGTTGATCTATAATATGTTGATTATGCACTAGTGTTTATTTTTAGTATTTACATTATAAATAACTTGTTTAGTAAAATAACAAGTAGGTAGGAATAAATCAGATAAAGTGCATGGAGGCTTTCTAACTAAGTAAACTTAGAAAATTCAACATGGTGCTAGAGGGTGTTTGCAGATCACAGGAGTACTAAAGGACATTAGATGAGTGAAGCAATAACAGCAGAAAACCACTATCCTGAGGTGACATATGTTGTTTCTAGTAGAGCAGCAATGGGGAAGGGTGACAAAGTGCCTATGTCATAAAGGGTGAGTCAGGAAGAGGCATCACAAAGGCTAAGGAAGGCAAGAGAAGCCTCATGCATAGCTATGTAGTAGCTGGGGGGGCTAATGTAGTTGGCTGAGGAGGCTGGGTTGTTGGTGTTGGGATTGTGCAGAGCCTAGGATATCTCACCTTCAAGTTGTTGGGGTTTAGAAGGTCGCGGGAATATTGTAGAGTGGAGCTAGTGAGATATTGTAGTTATAACAATACCTGACAAAGTAAAGGCAGAGGATTTGCTACTGAGGGTTTCTAGTTGAGGAACCCAGATCAATGGTGTGGTTGAACAAGATGATCAGAGTAGGGGCATCTTGACAGTGGCAGAAGGATTTCCAGGAGGGAAATCAGGAGTCAGAGGGAGTCCTGAAGAGAACTTATAGACCGGAAGTAGATACTTAGAGGAATCAAATAGAGAACTTCCAGGAGGGCAGTAGAGGAGCATCATGGTAGTACATGGAGTAAGAGATCATGATAGACTGGATGGAGCGTCGAACTTCGTAGTTTGGACGGCTAGAATCTTATCCGTACTTCACAACAATCATGTCAAGAACTTTGCCTTGAAGGTAATAGCTATCCTAGTCAACCCCAATGATAATGACAAGTACGAGGAAGTGATGGCGAGCGTCAAGAGAATTATCCTTGACAGGATCAAGGATCATGTTGTACCACACATAGCTAAGAAGGTAACGACATTTGATATGTGGGAGGCTCTTAAGAAGTGTTATAGACATTTTTGGGCATTTCAACCCCAATCATAAATGTCCATAAACTGAGGGCTCCCAAGTCTCTGAAAGTGTTGCTTCACTGCCTAAAGGAACAAGGTCAGCTGATTACATCATCTCTCAGAAGTTCTCCACGGAAAATTGCTCATAAATGGTCAAAAC